>CAIGQW010005009.1:5123233-5143145 GCA_903798125.1 Danio choprae | reverse complement strand
GTAACATGATTTTTCAAAATCCTTGTGATCAAGAAATAGACAGCTCCGGAATCAGTTATTGGGCTCCCTGGGTTTGAAAATCATAAGTAAATGTTATGAGTAAAATTTGCATATGTATTTTATTTTATAAACCACTAATAATGTGTAGTAAATTGGTGAAAGTGGTAGAAAAATGTAATACTTTATCAGATTTTACAATTTGGGCCTCACAGTGGCGCAGTGAGTAGCACGTTCGCCTCACAGCAAGAAGGTCGCTGATCGCTGGTTCGAGCCTCGGCTGGGTCAGTTGGCCTTTCTGTGTGGAGTTTGCATGTTCTCCCTGTGTTGGCGTAGGTTTCCTCCGGGTGCTCCGGTTTCCCCCACAAGTCCAAAGACATGCGGTACAGGTGAATTGGGTAAGCTAAATTGTCCGTAGTGCATGGGTGTGTATGGATGTTTCCCAGAGATGGGTTGCAGCTGGAAGGGCATCCGCTGCGTAAAACATATGCTGGATAAGTTGGCGGTTCATTCCGCTGTGGCGACCCCAGATTAATAAAGGGACTAAGCCGAAATGAAAATGAATGAATGAATGAATTTTACAATTTTAACTTTACAAATTAATTAATACGAAAAACAAATAGTCCTTACAGTGTGAGATATTGTATTACTTTCATACAAAAATATTTTTTTTTTTCACCAGACACAGCAGCCTTTTTAAATGAGACAAAGATAGCACACATGCTCTAATATTAACTCTGGCACACTCATAACCACTGCCATTTCAGCATTATTCAGCCCCCAAGGCCTCCCTTCAACCACCTTTAAAACTGTGCTTACATCTTGGCACTGACAAGAAGACATACATATGCACTTTTGGATAGAAAACATGTGCCCGGCGCCAGTGGAGGTTCTTTTGGATCTCAGGGCACTCAACACAAGAGTTTGTCTGGTTCCAGAAACCAGGAGCTGCCAAAACATGTCAGCACTTTGTCCTCTTCATTTCTGTCTGCTTTAATGTCGCATAGAACTTCTCCACAAGAACACTAGGTGCTCATATGCCTTCTTGTTAACAAGATAACAGTGTTTGTTCAGTTCACTAATGAACTGCTCTTTTGAATCGGCACTTTTTAATGATTCAGTCAAATCGGGTTTCAAGCAATTGATCTTGTTTGGAGTGAAATCGATATGGGTGACATGCTAGTACAACTTTTTACAATCAGCATAAATTAATTGAGAACCTGTATATAAACATTAGTACTTATACTTTACTTGGATCTTCTGTAGATCTTTAAAGATACTGGTTTGTTCAAACTAGGGTTCCAACAGGGTTCAAAAGCAGATTTTTAGTTGGTTAGTTGTTAGTACCAGTGGGTGGTATTGTATTGTCATTTATGATACTTTTATACTTTATTAACTGTATGAATTAGTTTGTACTTTAGAATTTTCTGTTTTCATGTTCATTTTGAGGGCGTCACGGTGGTGCAGTGGGTAGCACAATCGTCTCACAGCAAGAAGGTCGCTGGTTCGAGCCTAGGCTGTGTTAGTTGGCATTTCTGTGTGGAGTTTGCATGTTCTCACCGCGTGCTCCGGTTTCCCCCACAAGTCCAAAGACATGCGCTATAGGTGAATTGGGTAAGCTAAATTGTCCATAGTGTATGTGTGTGAATGGATGTTTCCCAGTGATGGGTTGCAACTCATTCCCCTGTGGCGACCCCAGATTAATAAAGGGACTAAGCCGAAAAGAAAATGAATGAGTGTTCATTTAGAAGTTTTAGTAATTTTTATTTTTTTTTTTCCCCAGTTTGTTTATGTCTGTGTAAATAATATATTTAAATATGTGTTTTTCAGTCATTTTAAGTTATTATTTATTTATTTATTAAATTAATAAATAAGATGTATAAATATAATATTTATGGCAACCAGCTATTTTATTTTAAGGAAGAAAAATATTTAGTTTTTTTTTCAGTTACAGTGGGGGAAATAATAATTGAACACGTCACCATTTTACTCAGAAAACATTTCCTAAAGGTGCTGTTGACTTGATTTTTTTACCAGATGTTGGTAACAACCAGAGAAATCCATAATGCAAAGAAAACAATATTAATTAGTTTACAAATTAAGTTATGTGAAATATAATAAAATGACACAGGAAAAAAATTATTGAACACATGAAGAAAGGGAGGTGTAGAAAGGCAGTGAAAGTCCAGGCTGCAGCTGAAATCTCTCAGTAGTTCTCCAGCGACCCCCTCCTTTCGTAATTGTAGATTAATATTAGCAGCTTCAGTCCAACATCTACATTACCAGGATGATGAAGATGAAACCAGAGTGGACATTTCAGCAAGACAATGATCTAAAAACACAGCCAAGGAAACTCGCAAATGCTTTCAGAAAAAGAAAATACACCTGTAGAATGGCCCAAAGAAAATACACCTGTAGAATGGCCCAGCCAATTACCTGACTTGAATCCAATAGTGGACTCTTCAGTGCTAGAAGATAATCCTGTGATAGCTGATGTTGTAGAGTCATATTTGAGAAGAAAGATGCAAGATTATTTGTCACAGAAAATTATTTGCATACAGAAAAAACCCGGATCTCCCTTTTTTTTCCCCCTTGTTCACTTCCCGTTTAAAGGAAATCTGATTAGCAGATGCTCAACATCTGTTTTGGTTGGTACAGGCTTCTGTTTTCTCAGCATTTCTGTACTGAAGGTCTCTGCACACCTTTTCTCTGTTCACTGTCCAAAATACGAGGAATTTACGACGCTTTCAAAGTCTGCAATAATTTGAGAAGATATCTGCTCGTACAGCTGTGTTTCTGTTCTCAGTTTGACGTGTAGAAAAATCACCGTTTTTTTTTTTTTTCTTCTTCGTCTCAGCAGGGAATGCTGGAATAATTAAAAGCATATTGGGCAGGAAAGGGGCCCAGCTGGCAGGAAGTCACGAGAAGTGGCAATGAAACGATTTACACCAGAACATTGCGCTGTACACACACAAACACACATAAACACGCGGTGTCATTGCATTTAATTGAGTGTGATTACTGTTTTAACTTCACCATTACTCTCTTTGCACAGATGGAGGTATTTTGGGGGTTTTATGTTCTGTGGTTTGGTTGATAACAATGTGTGCTACAGTGTATTACTGCGTCATAGACCAGATCCTAATGATCTGTGCTGGGATTTAGATTCACATCAATAACATTTTCTGGGTTTACCTTTTGGATGAATATTGGGTTCTACCTTTAAAAAGTGTATCGGATCAGTTTAATAGAAGCAATGTTGAATTTAGTATAGTTACTGATTGATACGTTATCAATGTAATACTGTAGTGTTGTATTTTTAGAAATACTTGAAATTCACTATTGAGTTAATATTTTGATACCTGAAATTCCCTTAATTAAATATATTTCTGTGATATACTGTGCATGTACATGAATGAAATTATCTGGTTTACATTTGGGATGAGGATAAAACAATGTGTTCGATCAGTTCAATGGAAAGCATAGGTTGGTTTAGCTTAGTGGTTAGCTTAGGTCACATGATACTGATATAATATAATATTAATGTGCATACACAATAGATTTAAAAAAAATACTATTTGTATAATATTATAAATAATTTTAGACGTATAATTGTTTGTATTTTATATATATATATATATATATATATATATATATATATATATATATATATATTAGTTAAAATACCTTTTAGTAAAATGTTACATATGAATATAGTTTACAGTTGAATTGCTCTTGTTTTATACAGTTATTTTATTTAAAATCTACTGTACTTGAAGTTCACTTTTAGATAAACTTTATTAATTATGCAATAAAATGTATACAAAATTATGCAAAATATATACAGTTGAAGTCAGAATTATTAGCCCCCCTTTGATTTAGATTTTTTTTCCCTTTTTTTTAAATATTTACCAAATGATGTGTAACAGAGCAAGGAATGTTTCACAGTATTTCTAATAATATTTTTTCTTCTAGAGAAAGTCTTATTTGTTTTATTTTGGCTAGAATAAAAGCAGTTTTATTGTTTTTTTTTTAACCATTTTAAGGTCAACATTATTTGCCCCCTTAAGCTATATATTTTTTTGAATGTCTGCAGAACAAACCATCATTGTACAATGACTTGCCTAATTACCCTATCCTGCCTTGTTAACCTAATTAACCCAGTTAAGCTTTTAAATTGACCTTTAAGCTGAATACTAGTGTCTTAAAAATATCTAGTAAAATATTATGTACTGTCATCATGGCAAAGATAAAAGAAATCAGTTATTAGAAATTAGTTATTAAAACTATTATAATTAGAAATGTGTCTTCTCTCTGTTAAACAGAAATTGGGAAAAAAATATACAGGGGGGCTAATAATTCTCACTTCAACTGTATGTACTTGAAATTAATGTAAGAAAAAAGCATTATACAGTATCTCAAAATTGCTCTTGTACATAAGTAGGGCACTATGAAATGCATATTTTATATAATTGTTACTTTTAAATGGTCAGTCATATCTGGTTTTCACTTAAAGAAATAGTTCCCCAAAATAAAAAAAACACTCTATTTCCTCCCCCCAATTGGTTCTAACTCTTTATGAATTTATTATTTCTGATACCCCCCCCCCCCCCTCCCCAAAATGAAGATATTTTAAAGAAAGCTGGACACTTGTATCCATTGAATTCTATATTAGGATAAACAAATACAATGGAAGTCAATGGTTAGTTTCCAATGTTTTTCAAAATATCTCTTGTGTTCAAAACTCAAACAGGTCAGTTAATGATTTTTAGATGAACTGTCCCTTTAACAGTCAATAAATTAATGATTTTCTACTAATTTATGAAACTATTATTTTACTGGCACATTAATACTCTTCTACATAAGAAAGAATATGCTAAAAGATTAAAAGAGAAAAATGCTAAAAGAGAATTAGCATTTCTCACATTGTTCATTGAAAATATAGCGATTGAATAAATGTAACTTAAAACATTCAGCATTTGATTCCTGCAAACACATTTATAAACTATTTGGGTTTGGTTGTAAGGCATTCCCATAATCAGATGATGCCAACTTCCTGCCATCCTGCTTTTAAGCACCGAGTCTGCCCAATACAAACTTAAGTCGAGTCTCTGAGGGCTGCTAATAAGATAATTACATTTGAGACGTGCTGACAGCCTCCCCCACTCTCTTAATCGCTGGTTAGATCACATATCAAATCTTAGCTTCATATACTTGGGGTTTCAGTTAAGGTTACGTTATAGTATTTCTAATTTGCTTTATATAAAAACAAAAGAAGTCTATGACATATCCTCATTTAGATTAGCAATGCATATGTGTGTGTGTGTTTGTGTGTGTGTGTGTGTGTGTGTGTGTGAGCTGATAATTAATCCTCGCTAATCTCTTTACGGTGACTGACTCAGATGAGCTCTGACACATCAACAGACAGAAGTCATCAACTCGCTCACAGGTCCTGCAATCTCCAAAGGCCAGGAGCGGATATTAATGCTGGCAAAATCTCCTGAAACCAGCCTCAAGCCATAACGCAATATCTCAGCCCACTGGAGATAATAGTGAGCACTGAGTTTAACTTAAGAGGTGGGAATGACGTTATTGTGTTTCAGAGATGTGGGTGAATGTTCGGTGATGAGCGTCTGCACAGAGGCAGATGTACATCACTGGGTCACTCTGGGCATCTGAGGACGAATTAGCGGTCTTGCTCTATTTAGCAAACCCTGGCTTGTGATTATCAGCCATTTGGAGATGCTACATGATGCTTTTTTCCCCACAAACAGTCTTCTGTAAGGGTTTTAGAACAGAGGTTTTCTGACTGATTTTCAAAAAGTTAAAACTCATTATACATAAAATTGTTTTATTTAACATCTACTTACATTTTTATTTGCATTTATTGTGTGCCAAAATAATTTTGACATTTTACAACGTTATAGGTGTTTTTTATTCATAAGACCCCAACTGAATTATCTAAGTATTAAATTTAAGTATTTATTTTGTGATTCCATAAGTTTTAACTGTCTAATATCATTAGATGTATAGAAATATAAATAAATGCTTATATAAAGTAAATGCTTTTTATTGATTAAATTTATGAAACCACTTATTGTAATTAAATTTAA
Organism: Danio choprae; assembly: GCA_903798125.1. Taxonomy (NCBI): domain Eukaryota; kingdom Metazoa; phylum Chordata; class Actinopteri; order Cypriniformes; family Danionidae; genus Danio; species Danio choprae. Next base: position 5,137,035 of record CAIGQW010005009.1, on the reverse strand, counting down.
AGGGATAGTTCATTCAAAACTGAAAATTCTATCTGGATTTAGTCAGCCTTCACTTGTTCCAGACCAGTTTCAATTTCTTTCTACTGTTGAACACACAAAAAGTATATATTTTAAAGAATATTGGAAACCTGTAACCATTGACTTAGTACTTATTAGTACTTATTTTCCCTACTATGGATGGCAGTGGTTACTTTGAAAGTTCTTCTTTTCTGTTTAACAGAAAAAATAAACTCCTAAAGTTTTGGAACCACCTGAGGGTGAGTAAATAGTGAATACATGTTTTTAAATCATTTTAGGTGAACTATATTTTATTTTTTATATGCAAATTGGGCTATTTGGTCATTAAGTTTCCACCTAGCAACTTATCAGAACATCCTAGCAAACATATGGCAACCATTGAAAGCCCTAGCAAGCACTATTGCATGTACTGTATGATCAAGCACCAGTTACATTGACACAAAACAAATTGTAAAAAATATATGAAAAATAGAAAATGTCTGAGCACAAATATGAACTTCCAAACCCATTAACCAATATTGTTACTGCGATTCTTCCAAGTGTGACATTCTTCGGGATCATCATTCTTGTTAGTCCTGGACCGACATTCAGAAGATCACTTCCCTCTGATTTTTAAGGATGAATTAGTCGAGAATACATTTCTGTTCCTGATTTTGATAAGAGTGTTGTTCCAGAACTAACAAGGGATGTTGATTCAGTATCGTGTTCCAGCACTTGGCTTCATGCTGTGTGTGTGGTTATACAGTAGAACTTCTGAGCTCTTACAGTACGTCACAGCAGCTCTGAGACCAAGAGAAGTCTCCCATGTTCAGCCTGACCTACATTTGCTGCATATGGTGATTTGCATGGTTCACAGTAGCCATGGATTAAATAAAAAAAGTAGATCATTCATGACACTTCTGGTGCAGTGGAAGAGCTAGTAAATGAAGGTCTGGATTAAACATTCATGACTCCTTTTTTGTCTCTAATGAAAATCTTTTACATCTTAAATAGCACCTCACACGCAAAGATGCATAATGCTTTAAAAACAATGGGTTACTCCAGAGTACGATAAAGGAAAACATGGGATGCACAGTAACAAAAGATTTTGATGGAAGAGGCAGACTTGAATAGCCTCATTGTATTCTTAATTGTTCACGGTTCATGAGAAACAATGCGGTCTGAAGGACTTTTTCTGTCTCTTTGCAGGCGGTGTTGTTGCTGGGAGCAGCAGCATTGGTTTGTTTGGCGCTGGATCTTCTCTTCCTCCTTTTCTACTCATTTTGGCTGTGCTGTTGCCGCAGGAAGAACCATGACTCGCCCAATGCTGACTGCTGCTGCACCGCCTGGTGTGTGATCATCGCCACGCTCGTGTGCAGGTCTGTGTTTTTTCACTGTGTTTTATACACCTTCTTCAACCTCACTGCACCGATGCACTCATAATGTGGCAATACTCATCATGAAGTCTAGTTAGTTGGGCATCAAGAAAATAAAAATGGGACTGCAGTCAATCCATATGGGAGTTAACCTAAACCTAGTGAGCTGACATGCTGCCTGCTCTTAACAGGAGGAGTAAATTGAAATGGAGGTTTATAGTCTATTAGGGACATGATTGTTAAGAGGGTTCATTTACCCGGGAATTAATCATCTATCATATTGTTTGCAACATATACCTGTAACTTACATTCTGCTGTTGAAGGGTTTGTGTTGAATGAAAATAGCCTTTATTTAATAATTGCATAATAAGTTACATTTATTTAATGATCACTACTCAAATAAAAACTATAGAACCATTTATCTGTTACATTAGGGATTTTTCATATGCAGCTTGTTGTCATATAAACAAATATTTAGTATTTGGCATTAATTTAATATTAGAGTGCAGCCATAATTAAACAATTTCACTCATATTTCACATACTTCATACATTAAAGTGTATGAAGTATCATTTAGTCACGTTTTACTTGTTGAAAACATATTTGAGTTTCTTTCTTCTGTTGAACACAAAAGTAGATATTTAGAAAAATGCTGGTTGCTGGCATCAATTGACTTCCGTAATGTATGTTTTTTCTACTATGGAAGTTGATGGGTCCCAGCAACCAGCATTCCTCAAAATATCTTCTTTTGGGCTTAAAAGAAGAAAGAAACCCATTTAGGTTTAAAACCTCATGAGGGAGAGTAAATGATGAGGTAATTTTCATTTTTGGGTGAACTAAAGATCTCATCAAAAATAAGCATGTGAAAGGAAAAAAAAGAAAAAAAGAAGAGTATACACAGGGTGTGATCTTTCTACGGATCATAGGTAACGAAAATAAAATCAGGCCTGTCGGGTGTTAGATAATTTAGCCATTTCTGTGTAAATTGCTCCAGTTTCCAATTTAAGTTATGCATGTCCTTTTTATTTCCAAATCATGTATTTATAGATATATTTAAATCTCTTCAGATATCTATTTCTAGTTAATGGTTTTTTTTACTAATGACCATTAAAATATTCATTAAATATTCATCTCCTTTCTTCCATTTTTGCAGTATACATCGAAAGTACAAGATTTGGTTTTCTAGGTGCATTATCAAATGACTTCAAAACTGGACAATCAAAGAAAAGCAATCAAATGCTTGATTAATCGAAACACTACTCCATTTTGTTGCTGAATTAGAAACATTAAAGTGCTGCTGGCTGTTATAACTGGTTGTCAGGGAAAATGTATTCAATTATAAATTAAATATTAATTATGACAGCAAGAAAACTAAAGATATATTACATATGTAAATGCAAATGAGGTAAATGTACTGTTTAGTGTCACTGAATACATGCTGTTTTATTGAATTTTTTTCAATGCTTGAAAAATTGATTAAGACATAACATTTCTGTACAATGTACCGTTCATTTCAGTATGATGTTCATTAAAGTTTAATATGAACTTTAATTAGTAATTAAGTGGAAGAGATGATCCGTTCAAGCATTCTGCACCGCTTCTTCTTGCACTAATGCAGTAATTTGTAACCGCACATTAAAGAGCATTAAAATTTATTATTCGAGCTTCACTGTACAATTTATTTAGTGGGACTACATGGTGGCTCAGTGGTTAGCACTGTCACCTCACAGCAAGAAGGTCGCTGGTTCGAGCACCAGCTGGGAGTATGCATGTTCTCCCCGTGTTCGCGTGGGTGTCCTCCAAGTGCTCCGGTTTTCCCCACAGTCCAAAGACATGCGGTATAGGTGAATTGAATGAACTAAATTGGCCATAGTGTATGTGTGTGAGGCCTCACGGTGGCGCAGTGGATAGCACGTTCGCCTCACAGCAAGAAGGTCGCTGGTTCGAGCCTCGGCTGGGTCAGTTGGCGTTTCTGTGTGGAGTTTGCATGTTCTCCCCGTGTTGGCGTGGGTTTCCTCCGGGTGCTCCAGTTTCCCCCACAAGTCCAAAGACATGCGGTATAGGTGAATTGGGTAAGCTAAATTGTCCGTAGTGTATGAGTGTGAATGGGTGTGTATGGATGTTTCCCAGAGATGGGTTTCAGCTGGAAGGGCATCCGCTGCGTAAAACATATGCTGCATAAGTTGGCGGTTCATTCCGCTGTGGCGAACCCAGATTAATAAAGGGACTAAGCCGAAATGAAAATGAATGAATGACTGTATGTGTGTGAATGAGTGTGAATGGGTGTTTACCAGTACTGGGTTGCAGCTGGAAGGGCATCCACTGTGTAAAACATATGCTGGATAAGTTGGCGGTTCATTTAGCTGTGGCGACCCCTGATAAATAAAGAGACTAAGCCGAAGGAAAATTAATTAATTAATGAATGAATGAATTTATTTAGTACACTACAAATATTTTGTGACAAAATGCAGAAATGTGAATTAAATATCAGTATCTCTTAATGAATTTAGTCAATTTATTTCATCCCAATAGTATTAGCTGCCAAAATGAGCACATGCTTTGTTGTATTAATCCTTTCATTGCTCAGGATTTTTAGGATATTTGTCATAATTCACATTATTATTGCCGCATGTCACTCTTCTGGTTTGGTAAATAAACTTCTACCTCCTATCTTGTTTGTTGTGATTAATAATTGACACTGCCGTATTTGACACTGATAATTATCTTTGACATTGACTGGCATTTCGGTTCCTTTTTAAATTTGTATAAGCCAGTAAATATTAATGAGTTCATCTGCAGCGTTTTTGGTTGTGAAAGCATGTCTAATCATTCCTGCCAGATCTCTGTAAATATCGAGAGGGAAGAGGTCAGATCAGGCTGGTAGTCATTTCACACTGAACTCCCAACACAAAGGTTAAGTGGGTTTAATCAAGTGTCTGCGCTAGTCAGGGGTTAGACTCAAGTCCACTGAATTGTCCCACAGTGACCCTGTTTAATAATACCAGCTGCTATTTTCTGTGGTCGGGATGTAGAAATAGAGTGGATTGGTTTTGAAATAGAAGCCTCACAATAATTGATTGTAAGAGGGAGAGTTTGCTGCTTTGTATCTGGGAATCACTACCAGTTGGGAATTTATTTTTGGGAGCTATTTTATTTCTTTAGACTACATTATTGTGGAACATTTTTCCTTGCAAGAGTTTGTCAGTATTTTACTTATGTAGCAACACTTTAGCTGTAATTGTACCAGATGTATACTCTTCAAATGTTTTTTTTTTTTTTTTTTTTTTTTTTTTTTTTTTTTTTTTTTTTTTTTACATCACTGGTCAATGGTATGGTAATCTTAGAATCTATACTGACCTATTAATGTACATGCATATTTGAGTTAGTGATGCAAATTTAGAATAACAAAATATTAGTGTGTATTTGTTCCACAAAAAAGAAACCAAAAGTCAAAAAATGTATCATAGTCATTCAAATCTGCAAGTATAGTTATACTTAAATCTGTCATCTATATATCTAAAGTATGTAAAGTGTTTATATGCAGCTATTGAAGTGAAGTAAACAAAGTTACTTTAAATTGTGTATATTATGAACCAAAAGCCTATATAGCCTCTATAGCATATACTTTGGTATTTTAGCGTGCAGCATTAAACACACACCTCCTGTTTTTGTTTGCTTGTTTTTTTTACATGTGTTTTGTATGCGTTTGGGTTCTTTTTCACTATTACGTTTGTGACAAACGTGTCAACGCTGAACTGGCCATTGTTTCAGTCATAAAAGAAATGATGGAAAGGAACAGGAACAACAGCATACTACTGAAGACAGAATAACAACTGTATTTTAAATCACTACAAATACATTTTGATCAATCATAACTTTTGGACAAAGAAAGCTGACAAGAATAAATCTTTGTAGTGAGCATATTCTGAATGCCAGTGTTTGCACACTATCTAATGGTAATCAAATAAAAAATATATACGTTGGGCTTCATTTTCCATAGTTTGGTTTTCATTTATCGTTTGCTTTTGGGTTTCTTTGTTGACTATTTTCTGGGCTCCCATCTCTCCCCCTGATCAGATGATCTCCTCCCCTCTGCTGTCCCTCCCTCATCAGCACTGGTCTGTCCTATATCTGACTTCAGTCTGTGATTGACAAACAAAGAAGAGATTATTCCCCTTAGAGAGATATGGACGCAGAGGAACCAGAGAAAAGAACGTCTGATTGATTGAGAGAGATGCAGATAAAGCTTAACGGGGAAAAGCGATGGCTCTATGGCCGAGATGTGAGAGCTCATGCTGATATGATGGCTCAGATGAAACACATTGTGCCTCATGCATCATTAAGCACGTCAGATAGTGCACACATGCACTAATGCACACATGTGCACATGCTCATGGGGTGACCTAAAATACTGAAGCCCTTTCCTAAAGCCTTAATCTCTCTGATGTTTTGTGCCTTTGAGGTTTAGTAGCTGAATAAATATGTTCTCATTCAGAACCATTTAAAATATGGGAATTATATGATTTCCATGTGTTTTGTTACAGTAAAGAATGTTAAGCACTGGTGAAAAATGTTGTAGTAAATATTTTCACTCATAATTTCACAAAGTCCACTATTTAAAAAATAAGAAACACTCGCTCATCTTCATTCGGCTTAGTCCCTTATTTATCAGGGGTTGCCACAGCAGAAGGAACCGTCAACCAAAATAAGAAACAAATTTTTTTTCATTTTGAAGTAGAAAGACTAAAAGACTTTATTGTAAAAAAAAAAAAAAGCAGGGTTCCACACAACCGATTTGTGTTGGCACAACATGAAGGTATTAAGTTAACTTCTTAGTTTTTACAAATTTAAGTGGATTGAGCATGAAACAATTAGGTTGTCCCCAAAAAACTTCAAGAATTGTGTTGCTTCAGCTCATTTTAAATAAGTAGTTTAAACAAACAGCAAACTTATTACAGAATGTACATAGATGCTTTTACATTGTACTTAAAAAAATATCCGCATGTAATTACTTCTGTAATTATCTTGTTAATTATACTTTTTACCCATCCCTTAAACTGACCCATACCACCAAACCTGTCCGCAACCTTAACCGAATCCCACCTCAATAGGACCAGAAGTGTTGTGCAATACAATATGAACTTTATTTTTCTGATGCAAGTACATGGTAGTAAAGACCACCTAATATAAAGTGAACCCAAAAGTGCTTAAGTTGACTGTTCTCTACTCAGGATTAGACTCAGGATCTTCAACAAAAATCATGATTAAGTTTGTGATATTGCTTCAAATATTATTGTATTTATATTTTCTAAGCTGCCTTAATGATGTTTACTGAAAAACAAACAACCAAAAAAACGAAGAAAACAATTATCTGAATGTTTTTGACTATGCCATTTTTCCCCGTGTATGTGTTTTTGTCCTGGGTTAGAGACTCATACACTGTAAAAAACACAATTTCACACAATTGATTTGTGTTGGGACAACAAGAAGGAATTAAGTAATCTCATTACTTAATACAAACTTAAGTTGCTTGAACAAAAAACATTAAGTTGTCACAAAAAACCTTAAGAATTATGTTTGAGCTCATTTTAAATAAGTAGTTTGAACAAACATCAAACGTAATTTTTGAGTGTAAAACAATATGTTCTTCCTCTCTGTGTTGCATTCTTTCTTTTTCCCTCTGTCGCCCTCATGTCAATTCCACCCCCCCCCCTCTTTTTCCGTGGCACCGCCCCCTCTGTGCCTTGGAGCTGTTGCCATAGCAACAGAATCAGATTTTGAACATTGGAGCTGCGAGATGAATAATGCACTGCAGGTCTCTTTGCCAGTGTGTGTGTGTATGTGTGGGCTCTGCGTATGTGTGTGCCACAGCCGCATAGTGCTGTTATTCAGGATCTCTTATCTAACACTGCCAGATTCTCATAAAGATGCGTCTGTTTCGGCCTTTTTGTATTCGTGTCCACTGTTTAATTGCTGCAAAACATCGCAAGTATTTTGTCTTGGTTTGTCTTCCTAATTGACCCATCAAGCCAGAATCGATTCTGTTTAAAGCAGCCAGGACTCATAAAAAGTACTGGCTCATTTTCCACAACAATTGCATTTACCTGAGTTGATCTTGTTAAGAGTAAACGTCAGAGACTGTTTGTCCTGACTCTTCACATTTATGTTTGAAAGTGTCCTATTTATGTCCAAGTTTACTCCCATCTCTGAATGAATCCACATAGACGTACAGATTTAATCAGATTCTATAGCACACACATCATAAAACTCTACACTGAAATAAATCTACTACTTTATATCCTACATGTTACTTTGATAAACTTAGCTTTGGAGGTTTTAAGTGCTTTTTGTAAATTGTTTGTTATCAGTTAAGTGTGATTGATTTTGGATTTATATTTTGGTGTTTTTATGGCATTAGTATCCCGAGTGCCCCTATTATGCTTTTTGGATATTGTCTTTCATGTAACATAAGCTGTTTGTGAATATAAAATGTCTGCAGAGTTTATAAGGTCGTCTACCGAAAGAAAGAACCAATTCTGAACTGCCTAAAAGGATTTTCGGTCTTCCTGTTCAAAACTATGTAGGTGTGTAACAGATTTGCAGAATGCCAGCCAATCAAACGTCATTTTTACTGTTTGTATCACTGTTTTTATAAGTGTCCTCCAGAGCTCGTTTCTGCCATGAAATTCAAGCAGTGGACCAATCACAACAGACTGCTCCACATGACCAATCAGAGCACATTATAGTCTCTCAGAGGGATATAGAAATAACAAATCTTTAATGTGAATGTATATTACAAGAAAATGGAAGTCTTTTAAAAAATCTTTCATTCATTTATTAATTCATTCATTCTTCGGCTTAGTCCCTTATTTATCAGGGGTCTCCACAGCGGAATGAACCACCAAGTATTCCAGCATATGTTTTACGCAACCGATGCCCTTCCAGCCGCAACCCAGTACTGGGAAACACCCATACACTTATTCACACATGCACACGTACACTATGGCCAATTTAGTTAATCCAATTCATCTGTACCATATGTCTTTGGACTGTGGGGGAAACTGAAGCACCCAGAGGAAACCCACATGAACACTGAGACAACATGCAAATTCCACACAGAAATGTCAACTGGCCCAGCCGGGACTCGAACCAGCGACCTTCTTGCTGTGAGGCGTCAGTTCTTACCAGTGCCGCCTTCAAAAATCTTTATAATAGAATAATATTGGCGCCTTAAACCAGCACTGTAGCACTTTTGAATCATCATACTTTATTTGGTTGTTATTACTATTTTTCTCCAAAACAACAATAAGCATGTGCCCCACTCACATGATCTAACACTTTAACACACACGCGAGGGATTGTGGTGCACGCTGTTAGAGTGAAGGTTTCTGGGTAAGAGTGGGAAAGCCTCTGTGAGCCACGTGACACCTGACCTTAACAAAGAATGACAGCTTGACCTCTCTCTCGGTCTCACACACTCTTAAGCTTATAAGAGCTCTCCTGCCTAAATCCTCTTGTGTTGGAGTGACAGAGACAAAGAGTAACACATGCAGGAAAATGTGCATGTGGCATCAGATAAAACGCTCATGCACACACGCTAAAACTTGTCTAGAATTAATGTACGTGGGGAAAAACTGATACTTTTGTTCAAATAAATGTTTTTTGAGCTTTCTATTTATTATAGTAAGTATTTGTAAGTATTTAATGCATCCCTACTAAATAAAAGTTAATTTCTTTGATAAAGATCATATTGACGCCAAAGATTTGAACTCTTGTGCATATGTACTTTTATGTGTGTACAAAATAATACTTTATTTTGGCAGAATTGAGTTCTCTGGTGTGTTTAAGCTGATATTTCTGTTGATTAAAAAATGAAGTATTTTAGTTTTACACATGCAGGTTGGCAATTTTAGGTTTTAAGTCCAAGTTCAAGTGTGTTTTTATGCCATTGTAAAATCAAAAAGAATGATGTTGGATTAACCAAATACTGATCTGCCAACTTTCCCATCTTAACATCTTCAACAGGTTTTTATGTATTCTTAGCCTTTCAGAATACAGACACATAGAGTGTTTTATTACAGCCTGCATAAAACAGTCTGCCACATTCATATGAGCTAATTCCCATTTTGGTCGCTTTTCTGCAGTGCTGGCATTGCAGTCGGTTTCTATGGAAACGGCGAAACGTGCGATGGCGTGACACGGCTGACATATTCCTTGCGCCACGCTAACCAAACAGTGGCAGGCATCGACAAACTGGTGAGTCATTGATGTTTCTGTTTGTTCTAAGCTGTGAACATTTTGCTGTGTCCATGGGTCCAAAAGACTTTGCTGTCCTTCTGTTCCAAATCCTAAACACTTTACCACCCTTTCCAAGCACTTCACCACCACTGTCATTTTATAGCTCTAACAATTAGGGTTTCAGATGAGGTACTAAAGTACTGTTTGTTCCCAAATGTTTACTGCCGCAACTGAACACCTCACTGTTGTTACTAGAGAGTTCATTGCTCTTTGATTAACATTTTAACTTCCTCCAGTTCATCTCCATGGCCATCGCTATACTCCCAGCATGCAGGATTGTTAAATGTTAATGCATTCATAAGGTTGAGAGTGTAATTGTTGTAATCAGCAGGCCAAGACATCTTGTAGGAAGCAATTGTGTATCAAAATATACATTTGCAGATTTTTTTTGTCTGTAAGAAAGCCTAAGAAATAATTGAGGCCTACATTAAGTTCAAGTGCATAATGCAAACGGTCAAATACACAACCTTTGTTTATTCATAGAGGATATTTTCACATTGGTAAATGAACTTGCGACAACATTGAGGGAGATGTTGTGTATAATCTGTGTGTTGTCAGGGAGCCGCTAACAACAAGCAGGGTTTTGAAATGGCTTTTCTCATAGAGAAATCTGATAAATGGCCATTTATGAACACTGTTTTTTGGTCAATTTTGAATTATATGTTGCATATAGGACCCTGCTTGTCATCTATGTAATGTGCATATTGCCATATATCAGTTTTCTTCAGACTGCAAATTAGCCATCGCCACATCCAGTGTATCCAAAAGACCACTCAAAGCGGTCATCTTCTCGTCTATTAATTTATTCAGATAGTCGCCTTGCGAGTTTATTGCAGCCAGTATAACACTCACATTTGCCTAGGATAGAGTGTCACCCACGGCGACTTCATCCCTGACAGAAGCTACGGTTTTTGAAAGCTTCCTAGTCGCCATGATTGAGCACGCAATGGATCAGGAGAAGTCAGGAAAAACACCCAAAAAGTTACGAAAATAAATGAAATCCTACTTCCAACTATTAAAAATAGATCCAAGATTTAAGTTTAAGATAGTTATATTCGAAATTCAATGTTATCAGAGAGCAGCTCAACAAAACATGACTACCCTATACTTTCCGCGCATGCGCCCCCTTCAGTTTTCTAATTGGGTTGAATAACTCCAATTTTGCTTTCAAACTTATGATGTCAAAATGACAGTAATGTAATTGTGTGTCTGAACCCTGTGTAACCACAATACGGCCAACTACCAGAAAAAGTCTAATGTGCAATGGAAGATGCACCTTCATAATTTGTCTTATTTTTAAATTTTTTTGCAAATGTGAAAAATTTAGGGGCACAAAAAAAGTGTTTTCTTTGACAATGTCTGATGCAAGGTGACATTAACAAGGAACATTATTTATTCATTTGTTAATTTTCTTTTCAGCTTAGTCCCTTTATTTATCTGGGGTCACCACAGCGGAATGAACCGCCAACTTATCCAGCATATGTTTTACGCAGCGGATGCCCTTCCAGCTGCAACCCATCACTGGGAAACATTCATACACACTCATTCACACACATACACTACGGACAATTTACGGACAATTTTAGCTTACCCAATTCACCTATAGCGCATGTCTTTGGACTTGTGGGGGAAACCAGAGCACCTGGAGGAAACCCACGCAAACACGGGGAGAACATGCAAACTCCACACAGAAACGCCAACTGACCCAGCCGAGGCTCAAACCAGCGACCTTCTTGCTGTGAGGCGATCGTGCTACTCACTGCGCCACCGTGAAGCCCTGCAACATTATTTAATCTTTTAAAATAAAGTACAATAGGTTTTCAAATATTTCTGCTAACTGTAAAACTAATAATTATAGGTCTAACTATAGGTCTAACTAAAACTAACTATTTATAGGTCGTAAAGTTAGTGTAATTAATTTAATTATTTTACTGTAATAAACTAATAAATAAATGCCCTTTTTGCACTTTGCAGGATGTTTAGTTGTAATCAAGTCCAAAGTTTGAATGTCTGTACTATTTCTGGCTGCTTATTCAGACTAAAATAAAGTAGAAAAAAATATATGATGTTTAATGCTGGGATCACTTTTTTACTCATATTTTTAAAACCGCAATCAGCCGTGCAGGCAATGCTCCAGAAATCATTGACCTAGTCTTTCAGTAATGATAACATAAATGATAACTGCCAATTTGATTGAGGCAGCAAAAAAATGGGTCTGATGCATTGAGCCAATTGTGTATGTTCCAGGTCTCGGAGAGTACAAGCAGTCTGAATGAAACCCTGATGGAGGGTTTGGTGCAACTAGAGACCGTGTACTCGAAGCAGACAGACTACCTGTCCATCGTCCAGAAACTGCAGGGTCAGCTGGACGAGCTCATCAATCTGATGCTGGGGGTGCCTTTCTGGAGCAGTACTGATCTCTCTTTGGATCACCTGGCCTCCATCACTGAGCAGTATGACTGGTACAGGTAATTACCAAGTCAAGACATTATCACATCCTCATATAATGAGCTGACATTCAGAAATTAGTATGACAATGTTCAAAGACATAGCAAATTATGGATTGTGGACAGAGGCCTGTTCCTGCTTTGGGATGACTTTATAAAGATGATTGTGTGTGCGTGCGTGCGTGCGTGCGTGTATTTTGTAGGTGGTTGGGTTATCTGGGCCTGCTGCTCTTTGATGTCATAATCTGCCTGCTCGTTTTGGTCGGTCTCATACGCAACTCAAGAAGCATCTTGATTGGGTGAGTGCAAAAATGATTTACATGGTATTAATTAATATTTCACACTATAACCTCCTCTGAAATCTAGCACAGAATGGTCTGTAAAGGTTTTTTTTTTTTTTTCATAAAATTAAGATTTCCTTTTTGTCTGTTAGATGCTTCTTATTGATACAGAATATTATTTAAAATAATTTGTTTTAATGTATTAATTTAAAAAGCTGCAACAAAACAAATATTAGACTAAAAACTTGATTTTAAATGTAGACGTTTAAAAAAAAAAAAATCCTAAATTTACAAAAAATGTATTATATGGAAATATTTAATAAAAAAAACGGAATCCAAATAATTAAATAAAAAATTAAATAAGATTTTTTTTAAATATAGCAAATAATACCTATTCAAAATTGTAGTAACAAGTATAATAATATTGTACAAATTGGAAATAAATAACATTTTATTTATCAATAATGTTTTGTTGTTGAATTTAGCAGGATAATTAGAAATGTAACAGAGAAGAGCAAAATGAGTTGAGAACTGATCTGGAATTAAACTCTAAACACGTCAATATGATATGAGTAAACTACTACTGTAACTAACTTTGACTCACAACTAAAATATTGAATTGCATGGAAAAGGACTGAATGTTGATATACAGGATCACATGGTTTCAAGGTAAATCAAAAAGGGGGCTTCGTGTTTTCCTGGTGCATTGCAGGAGGTGCCTCTGGTTAAAGTCCTCCACCTGACTATACAGTTTTTTTAGTTTATAAATTTCAGGCTTGGCAATCGTTGTGTGAAAAAGCCTATTTTTAGCCTGTAACTATGCAAAATTGAGATCCATTCTCTGAAAGCTTTTAGAAATGGAGAGGGAGAGAGAAGCAGCACGAATCAGAGAGAGGAGAGATGGATTCAGGCAAAACACAATCTATTTAGTGTACGAGGGAGGGACAAGATCTTCCTATGATTCCCTTGGACTCACTTTCTCACTTCTGCTGCAATTAGACACCTCCTCCTGCATGTTTGTTTGTGTTTGTATTAGTGTTGGAGGGCACATGTGTATCTTGAAGCACATTTGGTCAGTGGGAGGATGTCTGAATCCCCAGAGATGTTTACTAACTGTGTTACTCACCAGGAGCCTAAACAAGTTTTAAAAGAAACCAACCAGAAAAAAAAAATCTATCAGCAGTGCAGAAATCTCTAGGCTTTGGTGACAGGAATAGCTAGGTGCACATCCGACTAGTCCAACTACTAAAAGATGACTCCAAAAACATTAAAATGAGATTAAAATCTACAACCCCACATCAGAAAATGTGGGGACAGTATGGAAATAAAAAACTTGTATTTCATTGCAGACAATACAACAAACATTTAATGTGTTCCTCATGGATTTATTATAAAAAAAAAAA
>CAIGQW010005009.1:5081005-5113233 GCA_903798125.1 Danio choprae | reverse complement strand
AATATTTACCAAATGATGTTTAACAGAGCAAGGGATTTTTCACAGTATTTTCTATAACATTTTTTCTTCTGGAGAAAGTCTTATTTGTTATTTCGGCCAGAATAAAAGCAGTTTTTAATTTTTATAAAACCATTTTAAGGTCAATATTATTAGCCCTCTTAAGCAATATTTTATTCCAATTGTCTACAGAACAAACCACAGTTATACAATGATTTGCCTAATTATCCTAACTTGCCTAATTAACCTAGTTAAGCCTTTAAATGTCACTTTAAGCTGAATACTAGTATCTTGAAAAACACTAGTAAAATATTATGTACTGTCATCATGGCAAAGATAAAAGAAATCAGTAATTAGAAATTTGTTATTAAAACTATTATGCTTAGAAATGTGTTAAAAAAATAAACAGAAATTGGGGGAAAAGTATACAGGAGGGTTAATAATTCTGACTTCATCTGTATGTATATTTTTGTTTCCAGAATAAGAATTTATTTAATCTTATGAACGCTATAATTTTTTTGGTGACTGATTTTGCATTTTTTTTTTTTTTTTTTTACACATTCACAAAAGGCATTATTTAAAGGCTTTACAAGCAACCCTAGCTAACAGCCACTAAAGCAAAGTCAAAAGACTTCAGCTACGCTTTCTTGTTGCCTGGTAATTTGTACATGAACATCTCTTTTGTTTCCATAGTTGATGAAGGTTTATACTTATTTAAATTTACATGACAAGAATGAATGACATTGCATTGTTTTAGTATTGCAATTTTAATAAAATGCTGTCCTTTGTACTAGACTGCGTTTTATGTTAACTGACTTGTATGAGCTATAGCCAGATACAATTATTTGGCAACATAATAGAGACTCAGAGTGCTACATACTTGAATTTATAAAACCGTTTATCAGAAGTTAATTATGGTCAGAAAAATCTGTAGGGAAGTTTGTAAATTTGAGTCTGGCAAAGTATGGAATGTTCAAAGAAAAATTGTGTCTGAACCCTGACGTGAATAATAATACGAAATCTTTAATTAGCAGCAAATCAGCATGATTTCATTTACATTTAATCATTTGCGAGATGCTTTATTCCAAATACAAATTTCCAAATTTTTACAACTAGAAGTAATCAAGGCAACAAAAACAACAACATGTAAGCACTCCCATTCCCATTTAGTCAAAAGTAGTACACTAAATTTGACTTTATGTATTATGAAATAAATGCAAGCCTAGGGGTCATAATATACTTACAAAAACATGACAATAACCCAACCTTTTGAACGGTGGTGAATAAGAAAAAACTGAATTTAAGAATAAAAAACAAACCTTTGGGACATGAAAGTGTCTGAAGTTCAAGGAAAACCTATGTATTACTTACCATGATTCAGTTAGTACTTCCTGTGCAAATAAAATGTTGCCACTAAACCTATTCTTTTGGGTCTGTCTCAGGACTACGTGCAGGCTTTGACCGGACTGTGTTACGATGGAGTCGAGGGTCTCATTTATCTGGTCCTGTTCTCATTCGTCACCGCGCTAATGTTTAGCTCCATCGTTTGCAGTGTGCCACACACCTGGCAGAGCAAGAGGTGAGAGGGAAGTTGTGCCAAAAATGACATTAGGGGTGGCCGGAGAAGGGAAAAACTGCTTTAAACACAGGTCAACTTGATGGACAGAATTGTCCGCCAGTCATGTGTATGTTTAATGCTTTTATTTTCACATCTGCTCCTTCTGTTTTCACATATTAATCATCTTTCTCATGACTGTGTGTAGCTTCTGTTGTCTTGTCATCCATCCCTCTTCGTGTCATAGATTTGGAAAACCCACTGCCCCGTAGTACCGTATGTGTGAGAGACACACTCGCTGTGTAGCGCTTAATGGGTAACCTAAATATTGCTTGCTTATGGGAGAAAAACTGTAGTACATTTTGAAAAAGGAGTATGATGGAGGTTTGTTATTTGACTCGTGGTATAGCACTAGTGCATGTGTTTCTATGCAAAAGGACAGAACAAAGAGTCCCGTTTCTAAATTCGGTGCAAAGGCATTCTGCTGTATTTTGCTGGAAGACGCTGCCTCCCTTTGGACTCTTTTGAAACTGCAAGCTGGGCTGATGCGCTTTATGTTGAAGAGTATCATCATCATTGAAACATGCTGGTGATGTGGTTGATGAGTGGTTTGGAAAAGAGTTACACGTTAAAAAAAAGGGTATTTTTGAGCATAAGTGGCATCCAAATCTACACCTTCACAGATTCACTTTTTCTTTTTTATTTCTTTATTTATACCCCTTCTTTGTTTCAAATCTGATTCATGGTGGTTGTTTCTTGATTTAATGCATGACTTCAGACGTTCAATGGTTACTGAGGACAATGCGTTGGACATGCAGTTGGACATCAATAGTAATTTTATTTAGATTTATTTAAGTTCTCTTGAATTGCATTATTTTGGCTATATTCCTTTATGGCTATAGTATTGTTTAGAGTTATTTATTTATATATTTGTGACCCTGGACCACAAAACCAGTGTTAAGATGCACAGATATTTTTGTAGGGATATCCAAAATTCTAAATGATCAAATTTTTTTTATATGCTAAAAATCATTTGAATATTAAGTAAAGATCATGTTTCATGAAGGCATTTTGTAAATTTCCTACCATAAAAATATCAAAACTGAATTTTGATTAGTAATATATGCATTGCTAAGAAATTTGAAGGTGATTTTAAATGTGATTTTTCTCAATATTTAGATATTTCTATCATTGTGTCTCCTATCCTAACAAACTACACATCATTGGAAAGCTTATATTCAGCTTTCAGATAATGAATGAATCACAATTTCAAAAAGATTTACCCGTATGACTGGGGTTTTGTGGTCCTGTGTAACATGTATTGATGTATTTTTTTAATGTTTTATCTAATTTACATATCTTAAATAAAGAAGACAGGAAAAATGGTTGGGAATTAGACTATTTGCTGATTCAATATATTGATAAACATTAAAATTAATTTATATTGAAAGTGGCTTTAAAGTCAAGAGTTTTTAATTTAATTAATTTTAATATGAATATAATATAAATATATCATAATGCACAGTACTTATCAATGTTTTGGGGGCAAGAATTGTTTTTTTTATATATACGTGTATATATATATTTATATTTAAACCCCTATTCCCTATCAAGGCTGCATTTTTTTTCTCTCTCTTTTATTTTATAGAAAACAGTAATACTGTGAATTAACACTAAGTAAAAGATGTTTCTCAGATGAATATTTTGAATCTGTAAATAATATTTTGTATAAAATATGTATTTATTAATTACCATCATTAACAATTATCATGCAGTATGTCTTCAAAAACACACTTGGTTGGCTAAAAGAATTTGATTTGTTCTACTCGGTGTAAGCGTGGAGTTGGATAAGATTTGATCTGAATGCATGCAGTTGCTCTAGGTCAGGGGTTTTCATTCTTCTAGGTTCCACATATTTATTCCCATAAATATGATCATCATATATGGGACCCCATTCTAGAATATGTAGTTTCTTGTGTGATTAACATTATTTAGGAAAAATTTAGTTCAATTATTTTCTACTCATTATAGTATCATATTTATTTACTTATTTATTTTATTCTAATTTGTATTTATTATTTGTTTTAATCAGATTTTTTAATCAAATCTTTTTCATTTACATTAATTATTACATGGGGCCTCACGGTGGCGCAGTGGGTAGCACGATCGCCTCACAGCAAGAAGGTCGCAGGTTCAAGCCTCGGCTGGGTCAGTTGACATTTCTATGTGGAGTTTGCATGTTCTCCCCGTGTTGGCGTGGGTTTCCTCCGGGTGCTCCGGTTTCCCCCACAAGTTCAAAGACATGCGCTATAGGTGAGTTGGGTAAGCTAAATTGTCCGTAGTGTATGTGTGTAAATGAGTATGTGTGGTTGTTTCCCAGAGATGGGTTGCAGCTGGAAGGACATCCGCTGCGTAAAACATATGCTGGATAAGTTGGTGGTTCATTCCGCTGTAGGGACCCCAGATTAATAAAGGGACTAAGCCGAAAAGAAAATGAATGAATGAATGAAATTGTCCGTAGTGTATGTGTGTGAATGAGTGTGTATGGATGTTTCCCAGTGATGGGTTGCAGCTGGAAGGGCATCCGCTGTGTAAAACATATGCTGGATAAGTTGGCGGTTCATTCCGCTGTGGCAACCCCAGATTAATAAAGGGACTAAGCCGAAAAGAAAATGAATGAATAATTATTACATTTACATTAATTATGTTTTTGCATCAATAGCTATTAGATTGTTTACATTAAAAACTTTAGTTATTTCTTTTTAAAAAATTATATAAATAAATTATATAAAAATATTTTTTCTACAAATAAACAATTCATTAATTAGTATATTTGTTTTATTTATCTATTTTTTTGTTTGTTTTACTTTTTTTGTTTTTCTTTTTTTCCTTCCCAAATATTTCCAATGACCCCCACAGCACTCTCTTGTATCCCCATACCCCAGTTTGAAAACCCCTGCTCTGGGTTGAGTAAGATTTACAACCCCAAATCATAAAATGTTGGGACAGTATGGAAAATGCAAATGAAATAAGAAAGTAGTGATTTTACAAATTTACTTTGACTTGTATTTCAGTGCAGACAATATGAACAAAATTGACCAGACAAAACATGAAATATTGTTTATTTCATTTGTAAATAAACATCCTTTCTTATCATTTAGTCCTGCAACACATTCCAAACAAAATTGGGACAGAAGCAGTTTAGGGCTAGTAATCAGGTACATTGGTTAAATAATGATGTAATTTGAAACGGCTAATGTCAACAAGTGATTGTAATTATGATTTTGTACAATACCAGCATCCAAGAAAGGTCTAGTCCTTTAGGAGCAAAGATGGCCAGAGGATTGCTAGTTTGACAACAAATACGTGGGAAAATTATTGCAATGTTTGAAAACAATGTTCCTCAAAGAGAGATAGGAAGACATTTGGAGGAATCTGGAGGAATTTCAGTGTGTAAAGGACAAGGGCACAAGTCTCAGCTGAACAACCATGATCTCCGATACCTAAGGCGGCACTGCATCAAGATTGTCATTCCTCTATAAGCGATATCATCAAATGGGCTCAGGACTACGTTGGCAAACCTTTGTCAAGTACCACAATATGTAGTTGCATCCACAAATGCCAGTTGAAACTGTACTGTGCCAAAAGGAAGCATCATGTTAACAGTGTCCAGAAGTGCCGTCGACTTCTCTGGGATTGGAGGCATCTGGAATGGACCATCACACATTGGAAAAGTGTACTGTGGTCCGATTAATCAATATTTCAGGTTTTTTTATTAGGAGAAATGTACACTGTGTGATCCAGACCAAAGATGAAAATGATCATCCAGTCTGTTAACAGCAACAAGTCAAATAGGCAGGATCTGTAATGGTATGGGGTTGTGTCAGTGCCCTTGGTAATACTAACTTATACTTCTGTGATGGCACCATTAATGCTGAAAAGTACATAGAGATTTTGGAGCACAATATGCTGCTGCCTTTTCCAGGGATGTCAATGCATATTTCAACAAGACAATGCAAAACCTGGCTGCAGAGGAAGAGGATACAGGTACTTGACTGGCCTGTCTGCAGTCCCGACCTGTCTCCAATAGAGGATGTGTGGCGCATTTTAAAGCACAAAATGTGACAATGAAGACCCTGTACTGTTGCCCACCTTAAGACATTTGCAGGAAGAATGGGACAAAATTACACCGGAAACATTTCATCACTTGGTGTCTTCAGTCCCTAAATGTTTTTTAAGTGTTGTGAAAAGGAATAGCAACATTACAAAGTTGTAAATGCTTTACTGTTCCAACTTTTTTTGAAAAGTAAAAAAAACAAATAAAGATCATGAGGAACACATTAAATAATGTTTGTTGTATTGTCTGCAATGAAATACGAGTCAAAGTAAATTTAGAAATCACTACTTTTTAAATTTATTTTCCATACTGTCCCCACTTTTTCTGATTTGAGGTTGTAGTTTTACTACTAAATTGGATATATATTTACCTCACAGATCTGAAAAATTCACTCTTAAATGAACTTTCCCCTTTGCCATGTAAACGGAAATTAGAGAGAACAAATGCATGAATCATTTAATCTTGGCAGTTCTCATCAATATGCTGTAGAGTCTAATTAGGAATGGTGTGAAGGAGAAGCCCTTCTGCGCTCCCCTCTGACCCAGGGGCACATGTTTGACCTGTGCTCATTTGTCTGAAGGTCTGAGGAGGAGGATGGTGATGAGACATCGGCCACTCTTGGCTCGCGAGCGCCGCATGATAACCTGTACCGCGTGCACATGCCTAGCCTGTACAGCTGTGGCAGCAGCACCTACGGCAGTGAGGCTAGTCTCCCCGCTGCGGCACACACTGTCAGCAACGCACCAGTCACTGAGTACATGTGAGTGTAGCCACGCTAACCTCATCCTAATGCATGGGCTGGATCTGAGAGACCGGGCCGCTATTACGGGTCCTGTAGCATAGGCTCGCTAGCATAGTTTACTGCATGGGCTTTGCTGTATTTACAGTAGGTTTAAGATCAGTTGTTAAAACTGCATGGGTTTTACTTCTAGAAGTTAGTCAAAGTGATGCACCGAAATCATTCTGAGCTGAAACCGAAAATTTACCAAAATATATATACTATCAGGGTGTCCCAAAACACACTAAAGACACTTGAGATTTCAAAAAGGGACGAGGATGTTGGTTTATGGGTGTGTTTCTTTTGGTGCTTTCAAATATCAACATCGTTTGCCAAAATTCACTTAGAGCACCTTTAAGGAATTTTACCTAAACACCTAAATTATAATTATAGTTTATTCTAGCTAACTAACAGGGACACTAAATTGCTTTCCTCATGTAAAAATTTAACATTATTGTTTATAAGCTGATTAACTGACATCTTTCTGTGGTTGAAACAGTCATTAAAGTAACAAAACTTCTTGTGGTTATTGAATGATAGGACTTTTAAATATTGGTGAGTTTCAAAATGACTATTTTAAATATTTGTGCCTTGCGCCAACTAAAAGCTCAATCTTGAGACTTAAGAGTCTATATCAGTCTCGATTAAAATATTTTCAGCAAACACATTTGACACATTGAACTCACTGTTTTGGTCAGTGATTTTTAGCTTTTCAAAAACGTTTGTCCCAAAAATTGCAGAAATTTCGGTGCATCCTTAGTTTTAATAAATAAAACTGTGTGTATATATATATATTATAAGTTCCTAAACAGCAAACATATTATGCATGAAAAACTCGTAGATAATTAAGCGCATAGTGGTATCACTCAATGGCTTTGCGCATTACTCCTACCATGCAGTTCAAAGCTTTCTGTCAGATTTGTAAAGTTTAGAGCATCGCGGTGTGGACATCCCTCCCATGAAGAGGGAGTCAGAGTAACTGGTGTCTCGTTTGTGACGCAGGAGCCAGAATGCTAACTTTCAGACCCCTCGGTGCGAGAACACGCCACTCATTGGCAGAGAATCCCCCCCGCCGTCAGTAAGTGCACAAGCACATTTACACAAACACTCTACTACATGTCTGTAGATGTACAGTCACAGTTAAGCGCAGTCTCACACATTGACTCACACATACACTTATTAGATGGCATGGATCTTCCTGCAACTCTGCCCCATTCTTGACATAAACTTGATTGTAGCGGCCCAAAATTGTTTACAGGATGTTACTGTGAGAGTTGTTATGCATGCACCTTAAAGACTGTTCACACCAAGAACAAAAATTATAACTACATTTCTAAGACTTGTTTTATTTTAAGATAACTATATATAGTTTAGAGAACTATAAAAAATAACAATATTTCAGAAAAATATTCCAGATAAAGGAAGATACAACACTGACAGTCAAGACTCGCACATTTGAAACTGCAGACAAAATTGTGTCCCAAATCCTTTGGTCTCATTTTCTCAAAATCATCTGTATTTTCTTTGGTGTTTTTACAAATATAAACCAACTGTTCATTCACTTTTGTTACTTTGAAACTGCAGCATGTGAGCTTAGAATAAACACAGAGTTATGGTTCAGTTGTCAGATATACTCAAATATTGTTATCGTTCTTGGTGTGAAACAGACCTTTACTGATGAGTATATATGGTATTTGCAACCTTTGACAACTGTAAAACTTAGCTTTTAGGATAGATTTAGCATATAGATGATCATTGTAAACTCAAACACACATATAGAGTCTCGAAGGTCATTTTGGCAGCCTGTATGCGACACTAACTGCAAGTCGTCTCCGCCACACAAAAAAAGTCATCACAACCGATAAGGTGCACCAGCCAACTTTCTGTCATCATTTGCTTTTCTTCTTCCTTGGAATGTGAAATGAAAGGTTTTCTTTTCCATACAAACAATGTAAATGCCAATGGGAAGGACGTGTGGTCCAAATATGACAAAAAAAGCTCTGTGAAAGACGTTTTAACAGGTCAAGCCTAAATTAAAATAGTTTAAGCCATAGCGTACCTTGTAAAAATCAATATTCAATACCACAGGGAATTCATCATAGGTATACCATTTTATTTCATGAATGCAAAGAGTTGCATACAAATGTTTCTTAAAGCCAATATGCCCTAAAATCCTCCTCATACATCCGAGAGAACAAAGAGAGAAAGTAGAATTGTACTGATGGATTGGTACAGTGGAAAATGAGTACGGAAATGCTTTCAAATATTCAGAATAGGTATGAATTGAATTTTTTGTAATCCGATAACAACACTATTAGATGTAAAAAGAGGGAAAGTTTTCAGTAATTGAGTATATTCTTCTTACACAGCTGCTATTTATAAGACTTTAGTATATTACAAGGTTTGTTTAGACTACTTTTAGGGCATTTTAAAGGCGCTTTTTGTCATTTTGATACCTAACAGTGTCCATTTCCATTCACATGCATTGTATGAAAAAACTGCATGAATATTTTTTTCTAAATTTCTCCTTTTGTGTTTCATGGGAGACCATTGTATGGTTTTGGGGTTAAGGGCATTAGATTATGGGTAGACTATTCCTCAGAAATGGTATTCATGTTTCTAATTATTTGTAATTCACGGCCCCCTCACTGAGTGGAAGTGGGTTTGACAGAATCCTGGAGTTTGCATGATTGCATGAATAGTCCGAGATGAGACCAGACAATTCTTCTCCTGGTACATGCGCGGTGAATAAGGGGGCATGGTACTCTTTTTGAAAGGGCAGGGAAGCTCTTTTAATCAGACTTGGCATGTGAGGACATCCTTCATCATCCCAATAGTTTGAGTTCAGAAAACAAGAACACTTTGATCTCTTCTAAACGCCGCTCTCACTCAGTCTTACTTTCTAGGTGGTTTTCCTTTTGATTAAATTTTTTTTGTTTATGGGCCCTGGACTTGACGCATGCGCATTCAAACTCCAGACTGGAGAGACCACCCAACAACCTGTTTCTCAATAACGTCATGGTCCAGGATGCTGCTTATCGATCCCAGTTTCTGTTAGAATTGGAATCGCTGATATATATAATGGAATAGTCTCTCCTTCTCTGGATTTTATGATATAAAATATGCATGAATTTTGTATCTTTCTAACCCACTTGAGAAACATCCCTCATGCATGTCTGTTTGTAATGTGTCTCACATCATAACCTCACCCCTAACATTCTCCCACATATAGCTGCATTTTCTGTATCTATATGTTTTATTTACCCACTGCTGTCTTTATTTCTATTTGTCATGGTGTCACACTTTTTATTTTTATTTTTACATTAATTGCACTCTTGTAATGTAAATTGCACTTAGAAGCCAGTCTCGAGGAGAAAAGTATCCTATCACATAATGATAATATGCATCATCACAGTAACTCTTGGCTTTAAAAATACCATCAGGCTGTCCAAATGACTGTCAATTTGTCTGTTTACGCATGCGAGTGATTTAGTGAGGTCGACAGAATGAGGTTCATATTTATATGTGCTTCATGTTTGTAAGACGCTACAGCTATACTCTGTCCTAATGCTCAAATAGATGCTAACTTTAATTAACTTTAACAAATAGATGCCTCACTTTAATTAATTTGAATTTTTGTCCGTTTTGTATCGTACTCTAAAAAAGTACACTCTTCAGAATGATTTGATGGTGTCTTCCCTCCCCTTGTTTTCTCACCCTGTCTTGCAGTACACCTCAAGCATGAGGGCCAAATATCTAGCAACCAGCCGCCCAGACCAGTCCAGGCCAACAGAATCCCAGAACGGCCTGGAACCCAACATGCGACCCGACCTAACCAGCCGCTCAGCTCCCAATAGCCGACCAAATTCAGCCATCCACCGGCCCCACTCCGCCATCCATTAACCACCCTCGAATGCGTAACCAATAGCCATCTACCTGTCAAGTCCACTAGTATGAAGTTTGTCTCCGGTAACAAAATCCACCCTACCATCCTTGTATCCGATTGGAATCAGTCACCTGTACTCATGTGCTTTGGCTTTTTAAAGACTCCATTTTTGCCAAACCTTAATTCCAACTGCCATTTTTTACTCCCCAATGCATCACAGCAACTACACTGCCCTCTTCTGGAGGACTCCTCTCTCAGTCGTGTGCACAATAACTCCCATACTACCCTAAAAGAGAGTCTCTCAGGGCAGCCATATTGGCAAGGACTGCAGGACCACGATAATGGTTTTTACCACTGTCATTTTTAAGATGATTTGATTTTCTGATGGAGTTCTATTTTTAAGTATTTTACAAAATTACACTGTTTTTAGGTTTTAATGATGCAGCCTTCGCGCTTTCTCTGCAGTTCCTGACAATATGGCAGCGTTCTGCTACTACAGCCACAATACAAGGTGTCCATCATTGCTATTCGATGTTGAAGGAGACGTTTACTCGTTTACAAATGTTCATGAGTTCACTGAATTCCATACTTGTGGATTTACAAGTCTACCCTTTGTATTTACAGTACAGTGTGATCTATAGTGTAACCCAGTGTGAATTGACAGCCATCAAGCCTTTGAGCCATTATGCACATTCAGTATTTGGTAACACTTTACAATAAGGTTCCGTAAGTTAATGTCAGCCAATGTATTTGCTGACATGAACCAAAAATGAACAATGCATTTATTACATGCATTTATTCGTGTTTTTTTAATGATGATTAATGAAAATAGTTAGTTCATTAGTGTTCATTGTTAACTCGCAGTGCATTAACTAATGTTAACATGCACACCTTTGGTTTTTAATAATGCATTTGTAAATGTTGAACTATATTTAATAAATGCTGTCTTGTTCATGCTAGTAAATGCATTAACTAACATCAACTAATGGATCTTTATTGTAAAGTGTGACCCAGTATTTTATTGTAGAAGGGAAACAGTTGCGCAGCACATTAACAGTGTGTTTGTGCGAGTGAAGTGTTTGCCTTGTGCATTAGTGAGTGTGTTTTAAAACCGCACAACTCACGAGCTTTGCTCTTTGTAAATAGTGTTTTTGTACTTAAAAAAAAAAACCCGTCTAAATGAGCAACACTACAAACTTGATGCACTAATCTTCTCTGTAACAGTGCAGTGCGACCTTTGCCGTGGCTTAGAGCTGCAGTGATGAAGAAAAAAATAATCGTCAATGAACTCTGTGATGAAATAATAGTACATGTTTTGTAGACATATCACTTGAATTTGTGAATACACTTGTGGGTGCTCGTGTGTGTATGTGCACACTTTAAATGTGAATAATTCTAACGGAGGAAAATCTGCGTGGAGTGGAAAAGGCGAAGAAGGGATACCTGGACTTAAAGAGAAATGCCTCCCCACATTATTTTTTTTCTCTTCGGTTTAGGCATGTTGTCCAGGCTTCACTTTTTTATTTTTACCAGGAGATTTTAGTTTTGTAGTGAATCGGATTTTATTTTCACCATGGTCAGCCTTGTTTCATTTTTGTTTCGCATTTATGGGGAAACACTTCTCTGTGGGGTTGATGGATCTGCAATATGGACACTGGACGTGTGCCACTTACTGGACTTTTTGTGGTTTCGCCTCCTTTCCGCAGGAGAAGGATGAAAAAAAAACAAAAACTAATTCTGATGGGGACAGTGAAACTGAGGAAAGTTCCTCCTTGTCATGCAGTCACTAAGTAAGACTTGTGTGGATGTAGTGTAAGATAACCTAGCTGTCTTTACCAAGTGCAGTATTGTTGGTTCATTTACTTGCATCCAGTCTCATAAGGCTGACATTACAGTGTTTCGACGTTTGTCATGACGTTTGTCATCAGCTAATGTTATCATTCGTAAGACGTGGTATCCGAAGCCAATCTCGAGACATCGCAACTTGATTCTTGAACGTAGGTGTTTATGGATTCATTTGATTTGAATAAATATCATACATTACATTAGCAGGTAGAAATGTCGTTTTAAACTGGAAAATGCTATAATGCTGTAACTTTTATGACTTTGTGACACCTTCTGTCGAATGAGGTTTCTTTCCGTGCAACTAAAATGGACGCTGTGTTCAGATGCCAACAGGAAAGGGCTTGTATCACTAACCCTCAAATCTCATGCACAGACATGCTTTGACCACTTAGTTACGACACAAAATAACACTCACGCACAAAAAGCTACAATGCAACACTACGTTTCACAGAAGCAGAATAAAGCAGAGTCATTTACACTCGACGCAAGTGGATAAAAATGCACCTTAACACTCAATAGACACAATGTAAAACTGCTCTGAAATGTGTGAGTCTTTTTACGGTATGTATTCAACCACTAACCATCATCTAGAGACAATCCAAATGTTCGGATCTATGATTCTGTACCATAGGATGCAGTTGCATGACTGAAGGAAACACGAGGAGGAAACATTCTGCCTTTCTTAACATTTTCATACAGTAACCTTTCTTTCTGTAAATGTACACATTTTCTTTTTCTAGCGTATTGTCAGCTTTCTATTGTATAGACCATAACAGATGAGCCTACTCACTCCTTTCTAAATGTGAATGATTCGGATGATTCGTCATAAATTGATGTTTTGATAACAATTCTTATGGATTTTTTCATGTTTTTTTTATGTTTTTTCATTTGTGATTCAAGATGTTGTACATGTCAGAAAACTTGATTTTCTGAGCCTGGATTCAATGTTTTAATAATATATTAAAATGAACTTATCTGGTGCAGGGTGTTGAGCATCAGTGCCTGGAAACAGAAAAATCACTTTACTAAGGTATGCATTTATCAAGATTTGCGCTACAAAAAACGAACAAAATGGAAAAAATAAAAAGGGGTGCGAACGCTAAGCTTTGAAGGTATGCCAAAGTTCTTGAAGAGAATTTGTACAGTTGTCTGATTGAAAACTGCATGAAAGTCTGAGCAGGCATACATTTTAACAGTAGACCATGTTGTAGTACAACTACAAAAAATGGGCTGTTAATAAACTGCTGTATGTTTAAATGACATAGAGAAAGTAGTCTAAACTTGTGTTGTTCATGAAGTGCTGTCTATACAAACGTTTAAGCCACTGACTTTCTTATAAACAGAGAGAGAACATCAATATTGCTAGTCTAGACATTGATTTGGTATTAAAAAAAAATCTCATGGTTATTATTTTAACACATTGTCATGGTTATCAAATAATACAGTAGAATGACCCAAACACTTTTCATATAGCAAATAATGAATTGGGTTAAAAATAGAAGAGACGTCATAGGCTGACTGGCTTCAACTCAACCACCGGAAGCACAATACATTGAACGAATAATATAATTCTCAACTGCCCATTGTATAGGTCAACTACTAAAACGTTTTAATTCATAAATTTTTTATGTGTAATTAATCTGTTTAAATCCTGGGATTGCCCGCGAATTGTTTTTGCCAACGTTACTTGATGGTGAAACAAACATTGAGAGAGAATACATTGATTAATAACCATTCATTCATTCATTTTCTTTTCGGCTTAGTTCCTTTATTAATCTGGGGTCACCACAGTGGAATGAACCGCCAACTTATCCGGCATATGTTTTATCCAGCAGATGCCCTTCCAGCCGCAACCCATCACTGGGAAACATCCAGACACACTCAATCACACACATACACTAGTCAATTTAGCTTACCCAATTCACCTGTACCGCATGTCTTTGGACTTGTTGGGGAAACCGGAGCACCCGGAGGAAACCCACGCGAGCACAGGGGGGAACATGCAAACTCCACACAAATTCAACGGACCCAGCCGAGGCTCGAACCAGCGACCTTGTTGCTGTGAGGCGATTGTGCTACCCAATGCGCCACCGCGTCGCCCTTGATTAGTAAACATAATTTTAAAATTCAAATGTCACCTTATTTTGTCCGCCATGCTTACCACGATGGTCACGGTTTGTTTAATTACATCTGATATTGGCGAAATACCCCAGAGAAATTGATGGCACAGACGGAGCACGGAAATTCACAGATGTAGCGGCAGAAAATGGAAAGCCTACAGCCTAATGAAATCAAAACAAGCAACATTAAATGACTTGGGCTGACAGGAGAAAGTATCGTCCACATTAACGGAGTGGGAGTTAATTACCGGATGGGCAAGATCCGCACGAGTATTCTAGCTCTACATCTGAGCACATGTAGCTACACGTGAGCTGGGTTTTCACTACTGATATGTTTATTTACACGAGAAATCTTCGATGATTGACAGCCAATTCTCCAGTGTAGCTTTTTAATAAAAATAGCTACATGTTAATGGAGGACGTGACCTAAATACAAATTATAAGGTAATTGATACGTTTTTAAATAATTTTTACATTTTTAAACCATAGGTTAAGTGTAATTTACGGTGTTATGCTGTATATTATATTATTTTCAACTAATGAATGCTACAGCATAGGCTACTATATTATGTAGCTACTATATTATGTATACTATATTATGGTGAACTGATAGACTAATACTGTAGTATAGCTAGTTTTTACTGCAGTAAATCAATAATATTCGTTCATTCATTTTCCTTCGGCTTAGTCCCTTTATTCATCAGGGGTCGCCACAGCGGAATGAACCGACAACTTATTCAGCATATGTTTTACACAGCGGATGCCCTTTCAGCTGCAACCCAGTACTGGAAAACACCCTAACACACTCATTCACACACATACACTACGGCCAATTTAGTTTATTCAATTCACCTATACTGCATGTCTTTGGATTGTGGGGGAAACCGGAGCACCCTGGAGGAAACCCACGGCAACACGGGGAGAACATGCAAACTCCACACAGAAATGCGAACTGGTCGAGGCGGGGCTCGAACCAGCGACCTTCTTGCTGTGAAGCAACAGTGCTAACCACTGAGCCACCAATAATATTGTTGTAGAAAATTTTATATTCATAGTACTATAGCCTACTACTACAGTAGAATTATCGCAACCGATTAATTCAAGTACTTTAATAGGGTCAAAAACACTTTATCTACTTAAATACCATAGTAGTATTTTATCATGTGGGTTCAGTGAGGGTTGTTTCCAGCAAAAGGGATAAAAGTGGTGTGGGGTGTTCAGGTAGGCTTTTGCTTTACTTATTTTTCATCTATTTACATTCAATTATTTCACATCCTAAATATTTAATTCGGACATCTGGGCACCTGGACGTGCTTCCATCAGGGCAGGTTACCGAGTGAGGAGTGAAGCACATCTGACGACCGATTGTAGCTTCAGCAGTGACTTTATGCTGCCGCGAGGAGGCGCATGCGCGCAAGTATCACGCACAGTCAAAGCTTGAAGCTCAGCCGAAAGCTCATCTCCTTTACCAGAGGTCGTGAACAGGTAACCGAAGCATCCCCGCGATGGATCTAGTGGAAGTCTGGTGGAAAATGTATACGTTGATCTTGACTTAACTTTTCACCAATTTGAAGATACTTGAGAGCCTTTAATTGTTTGGGTAAGTGTCTATTTCAAATTCAACTGTGCGTAAAATGAACTGTATTCTGTGTCGACTGCTAAAGTGTCATTGTTTTTAAATGTGTAGTTGTAGAGAGATGTAGTATCTTAATAGTGTTTAGGGTTTTCAAATGCTGCTTATGAATCACAATAACTCTGTTTTGAGGTAAACAAATTACAGTTAGGAATTAAATTCATCAGCATACATTTGATTATATGTTACATTTAGTATTATTTTGTATACATAAAACAAAATGGTAACCAAAAGAGTTTTAATGCATGAAATGTTATAGGCTATGCAGTGCCATTCCTGACTATACATAAACATGAGTTCATGTCAATTTGACAGGTGCATTGTGTGAATGTAAAGCTATTTATACAATCTAAAAAACCTGTCTTTGTCATTTGCTAGTGTTAGCCCTTTAAAGTTGAAGTCTCAGTTGCCCTTATATGCACATGAATGGGTGTAGCAGCATGAGATCTGAAGTATGAATAAATTAAAGGATTTGGAAAGCTTTTACTTGTACGTTTTTTGTTACCTTTTCAGTGAATAGATGAACGCATGCATGCACGCACATCAGTGTATAACTGTCTGTCTGTCCCTTTTCAGGTTATACATGATACAGATGACATTAAGGTGTGAAGGAAGAAAACAAAGAAGAGATATTTCAGAAAAGGCATGTGGTCTAATTTTCTTTTGTAGCCAACCATCTTGTCTTAGGAGGTAAAGGGGAATTCTGTATTTGATACGGTGTGGAAGAAGAGACTGAATTGTGCACTGGCTTGTGAACTGACAGAAGAAAAACAAACATGGATTTAAGATCATCCTGTTTTCCATGGTCTTCAAGCTTTTTCCTCCATAAATGGAAACTCTGGTACCTGAAAGTTAGGTAGAACATTTCAATCGTTACTATGTAGTTTAGATCTGATGTAGTTCTGCCGTAGTTCACCCACTCAACGTCACGGGAAAACAACGATGAATCTGACCCCAGATCAGCCCCCAACCCAACTCTACGACCTTCAACGTGAATCTCAAAACAAAAGCAGGTCCTCGTCTGCCAGTTTCTTCAATAGCACCTTCTTCTTCCAGGATAACGCAGCTTTAGAATGGCAGCTGTTCCTCACCATCCGAGAGCCTGGCACCATTATCTTGACTGTCCTGTACTCCATTTCCTTCCTCGTGGGTTTCTTTGGAAATGTCATGTCCCTCAAAGTCCTACTGGGCCAGCATGGAAGTGTACGTCTGTCGGGTGTGAGCGCCACCCGTTGTCTGCTAATAAACTTAGCCGTGTGTGACCTGGCAGTGGTCTGCGTGTGCATGCCTGTCACCTTGGGCCACCGTATCTACACACCATGGATATATGGAGACTTCCTGTGCCGCGCCGTGCCCTTCACACAAGCGGTGTCTGTTTCCGCCAGTGTCCTGAGCATCACAGTCATCAGCATTAGCCGATACTACGCAGTTCACTCGCCGCTACAATCCCGTGCCTACTTCACTCGCCGACGCATTCTGGCCTCTGTCACCATCGTGTGGCTCGTCTCCTCTGTGATCTGCATGCCAGTCGCCATTGTTACCAGGCGTGATGAAGTCGCTCTGATTGACGGTCTGGCCATCGTGTTACCCGTCTGTGGAGAAGTTTGGCCTCAGCCACGCTTGCGTCAGGCGTACAACGTCTTGCTCTTCAGCGCCCTCTACTGCCTCCCTGTTACGTTTAATCTCACCTTAGCCTTTCTGACATGCCGCCGGCTGCGCAGCTCTGGCATCGAGGGTCGATTTACTGAATTGGACCCTCGTTCTCAGGCTCTTCATGAAACGAGGCTTCAAGGGCGCAGACAGATTGCACGTATGGTCGCAGCTTTGGTGCTGCTTTTCGCTCTCTCGTGGTTGCCTATGTATGTGACTGATATTTGGCTAGACCGTGAGCTGCGCCATCCACCAGACTGGCTCCTACAGACCAGACCCTTTGCACAGTGGTTGGGCCTCACCAACTCTTCTCTCAACCCTTTTTGCTACTGCTTCATTGGTGACCTCCATCGTTCGGCGAAGGCTTTGCGTTTGCGGCTGCTTGGTCCGTCCCCAGCCTCGGCGCTGGCCCTGGCATCTCTCCCGAAAATATTTAACCTGCAGAATCAGGACAAATCTCCAGTGGTCGCCTCCGACAGCTCGCCCAACTCCTGCGGGGAGGACGCTGGGAGTCTGAATCTGTCGATGTGGTGGACTCAATCTCGCACATGTGAGTCATTGAGCTTGCCTTACCACTTAGGAATGACTGAGGCCATTACCCTGGATTCATAGCAGACCTGACGCTCTGACGTTGGTTCTCAGATGTGTTGTGTTTTGTGCTTCTAGAAAATCAGATGGGCTAGTTCACAGAAATATCATTTTGCTTACCCCTCTTATCATTCCAAAACTGATTGACTTTTTTCTTCTGTGGAACACAAAATATGACATTTTAAGCTATTCTTTGTCCATATGATAAAAGACGGTATGGTTCAAACAATATTGGAATCCATTGACCATAGTTTTATACTTTTACATTTATGCATTATGTGCAGGGGTATTCAGACTGGGACTTTGGACCCCTAGGGGAGCAAAAGGGAGTAATGATGGTCTGTGTTAATGTTTGTGTTAAAACACTTAATTCAAAAAATGATGTAAATTAAATAACATATAAGGTGACACGGTGGCTCAGTGGTTAGAACTGTTGCCTCACAGCAAGAAGGTTGCTGGTTCGACTCCCGGCTGGGTCAGTTGGCATTTCTGTGTGGTGTTTGCATGTTCGCATTGGTTTCCTCGGGATGCTCCGGTTTTCCCCACAGTCCAAAGACATGCGCTATAGGTGAACTAAATTGGCTGTAGTGTATGTGTGTGCATGTGAGAGTGTATGGGTGTTTCCCAGTACTGGGTTGAAGCTGGAAGGGCATCCGCTGCGTAAAACATATGCTGGATAAGTTGGCGGTTCATTCCGCTGTGGCAACCCCTAATAAATAAAGAGACTGAATGAATGAAATAACATAATTTGATTATTAATTTAATTATAAACATTTAGCAAAACATTGAACATTTTAACACATTAAAGAAACAAACAAGTAATTTATTGAACATGGAATTATTCATTAATTTTCCTTCGGATTAGTCCCTTATTTATTACGGGTCGCCACAGCGGAATGAACTGCCAACTATTCCAGTATATGTTTTATGCAGGGCCTCACAGTGGCGCAGTGGGTAGCACGTTCGCCTCACAGCAAGAAGGTCGCTGGTTCGAGCCTCGGCTGGGTCAGTTGGCGTTTCTGTGTGGAGTTTGCATGTTCTCCCTGTGTTGGTGTGGGTTTCCTCCGGGTCCTCCGGTTTCCCCCACAAGTCCAAAAGACATGTGGTACAGGTGAATTGGGTAAGCTAAATTGTCTGTAGTCTATGAGTGTGAATGGGTGTGTATGGATGTTTCCCAGAGATGGGTTGCAGCTGGAAGGGCATTTGCTGCGTAAAACATATGCTGGATAAGTTGGCGGTTCATTCCGCTGTGGCGACCCCAGATTAATAAAGGGTCTAAGCCGAAATGAAAATTAATGAATGAATGATATAAAGTAATTGTAAAATGATGTAATCAAATATATTATACAAAATTTTTTATTTGAAATATGTTAATAAAGGTGAAAATCACAGCGTACCATTCATTCATTCATTTATTCATTTTCTTTTCGGCTTAGTTCATTCATTCATTCATTCATTTTCATTTCGGCTTAGTCCCTTTATTAATCTGGGGTCGCCACAGCGGAATGAACCGCCAACTTATCCAGCATATGTTTTACGCAGCAAATGCCCTTCCAGCTGCAACCCATCTCTGGGAAACATCCATACACACCCATTCACACTCATACACTACGGACAATTTAGCTTACCCAATTCACCTGTACCGCATGTCTTTAGACTTGTGGGGGAAACCGGAGCACCCGGAGGAAACCCACGCCAACACAGGGAGAACATGCAAACTCCACACAGAAACGCCAACTGACCCAGCCGGGGCTCGAACCAGCGACCTTCTTGCTGTGAGGCGAACGTGCTACCCACTGCGCCACTGTGAGGCCCTTTTCGGCTTAGTCCCTTTATTAATCTGGTGTCGCCACAGCAGAATGAACCGCCAATTTATCCTGAGTATGTTTTACGAAGCGGATGCCCTTCCAGCCACAACCCATCACTGGGAAACATCCATACACTCATTCACACTCATACATTACGGACAATTTAGCTTACCCAATTCACCTATAGCGCATGTCTTTGGACTGTGGGGGAAACTGGAGCACCCGGAGGAAACCCACGCCAACACGGGGAGAACATGCAAACTCCACACAGAAACGCCAACTGACCCAGCCGAGGCTCGAACCAGCGACCTTCTTGCTGTGAGGCGATCGTGCTACCCACTGCACCACCGTGAGGCCCACAGCGTACCATAATAATATAAAAAAAACTTAATGTAGCTTAACAGAAACTAAATATTTTACAGATATTCATTTTAATTTAGACCCTATACATTTTTAATGTGCAAGCAACTATATAAATGCCTTTTACATTTTAAGATGGAGGTGCCTTGCTGTGGCATCTAAAAGATTGAAAATTCCTGGTTTAACAGGTGCAAACAACTCACAAATGAGGAAAACAAAAAGTTCATTATAAAACATCAAATTATCACAAGAACTGATAGTAATACAACGTTTCAGATATGATATAGAAAAGTACAAGCTAGAACATGGTGGGATTAAGTTCTCGTAGTTAAGTTCTATGTGTTTTCAACTGTCTTGAATATAATCAGGGTTTTGGTATTTTAGATGTGGTTGAAAAAATTATTCCATCAGCAAATAGGAACAGTGAACAAAACGGAAAAGTGTTTTTGTGGCTCTTTGTGATGACAAACAAACAAACAAACAAACAAACAAACAAACATAAATATCACTCAGACATCTTTAGAATCAGAAAGCAGAGAGTACAGACAGAACTGTATAACATCTTCCTTTGTTTTCCACTAAGGATTAAAGTAAATACAGGTTTGGAATGACAAGAGTTAGTAAGTAAATGATGGCCGAAGTTACATTTTTGAAAGAACTCTTCTCACGCTTTATAAATTAGCTTTATAAAAATGGCTATCAGTTATTATAAGCAAGATCGAGCATGCTTTGAAAAACCACATATTTCTGAAAATCATGTAATTCCATAGTGATTGAACATATTCCATCCGGAGTAAACGTTTAACATGTTTAGATCTGCTGTAAATATACTAATGATGTGTAATAAATATCATGCCTTCAAAACTAATTAGGGTCCATGTAAGCAATTCATATCATAAAGGAATAAAGTGGTTCATTGCAGAATGTGTTCAGTTCGTGCTGCTAAGATTGGCCTAGAGCATTGTCTTAAGATAAACCCATGCTGCTCCTACATCTGACAAAGTGCTTTAATTAAACTTCTCATCTGAGTGAAACCCTGACACACATAAACACTCACACTTTCACTCTCTGGCGAAGAAACACATGGAAATGTCTTTCTGTGAACGCTCGCGGCTTCTCACCTTCCGTACTAAATGTGGAAACCATCTGCATCTCAAGTCATCACCCTCCACTTAGTGTTATCTCAGTGAAATCAGAACGAAGATTTCGATTCCAAACTACATCATCGTTCAAAAGCTTGAGCTCAGTATGATTTTTCTTTGTTCAGAAACAATGGCTTCAATTCATAAAACCATCACAGGGTTCCCATGCTTCTTGAAAGTAATGTAATGTGTATTTATATAGTGCATTTATCGTGTATGGCCATACACCCAAAGCGCTTCACAATCATGATGGGGGCAGGGGGTGGGGGTTCTCCACACCTCCACCAGTGTTCAGCATCCACAGGACAACGGCGCCAGTGCATTCACCATACAATAGCTATTGGTGAAGTGGAGAGACACTGATAGAGCCAATTCGGCGGATGGTGATGATTGTGAGGCCATGATGGGTAACGGCCAATGGAGGGAATTTGGCCAGGACACCAGGGTTACACCCCTACTTTTTATGAGAAGTACCATAGGAAGTACCACAGATTTAACGTCTCATCCGAAAGACGGTGCTCATTGACAGTATAGCATCATCTGCACTATACTGGGGCATTAGGACTCACACAGACCGTAGGTTGAGCGCCCCCTGCTGGCCTCACTAACACCACTTCCAACAGGAACCTAGTGTTCCCTTCTGATCTCCCATCCAGGTACTGACCAGGCTTAGCCCTGCTTAGCTTCAGTGAGTAACAGGTCTTGGGCTGCAGGGTGATATGGCTGTGGTTGAAAGTATTTGAATTTCAGAAATATGAATTCAAGGCCTGGAAAGTACTTAAAAACAACATCTGTCCTTGAAAGTGCTTGAATTGAAAGTTTATGCTTTTATTTCAACAATTGTACTGTTGACGAAAACGAAAAACTAAGACATTTTTAATTTAAAAATCTTAAATTTAAACCTTCTACAAAAACTGACCAAATAATGCACATTTTATCAATATTTCAGAAACCACATTTGAATATTAAAAGTATTGAATTCAACAAATTGTATTAAAGTTCTTTGAACATGGCGGTCTACAGTTTGGAAAGTGACACTCAAAACAGTCCTTGAAAGTATTTGAACTTGCTGTCCATGAAAGAGTGGGAACCCTGCATCAGTAAAGGCATTGACGAATCCTATTTCTTCTCAAGTTTCTATCATCAAAGAATCTGAAAAAAAAAAAAAAGTTAAACTGTAATTTATAAAAACTATGGACCATTTTCACATTTCCAGGTTTCTCTGTATGGGAAGTTGTCATTGGGTAAACTTAGAGCGCAGTTAATGGGAGAGAACAACAAATAATGTTTTCCGCATTTGCATTTGCTGAAATAATAAAGGAAAAACTCCACAATAGTGTTATCAAGACTTTCAGAAAAAGGAAAAATTGTGTAAAACTGATTGCGTGTTCAC
Organism: Danio choprae; assembly: GCA_903798125.1. Taxonomy (NCBI): domain Eukaryota; kingdom Metazoa; phylum Chordata; class Actinopteri; order Cypriniformes; family Danionidae; genus Danio; species Danio choprae. Next base: position 5,090,361 of record CAIGQW010005009.1, on the reverse strand, counting down.
GTGAAGGGTTCGGGGTGTCCCAAATCTCTTTAGCTTGAAGGCGTAGGTCTAAGGGGAACGGCTAGAAAACCCTTGAAACTGAGATTTTAAAGGGACCACACTAGACACCAAGGGGTACAAAAATTATCCAGAATATACCAGCCACAACGGCAACATGGCTGCACACGCGAGTCAGGAGATACACAAGTTAGTATTGTTTGGCATTATTAAGCATTTTCACAACAAACAAGCATATGTTTTATTACATTCATAATGTTTTACGGTGATGCTTTTTAAAAACAAACCGATAAAAAAACCCCGCAAAATATCGCTATCTATAATCCATATTAAAAACTCCTGTATAGTAGTTCCACAACATACTTTCACATCTGACACTAGATGACACTGAAATCCCCTGTCAGAAAAGTCCAGTGGCTGGGAATGACCTTTTTACAGTGTCTGGTAGAACGTTAATGTTGATTTCTTTTTATATCATTATACATTAGACATTATATCATTATGATAACATGATATTGTTTCCTTCTGTGATTTCTTTAAGATAAATACCAAAAAATATTGCAACTGGAATAACTACAGCAGTCGTCATGGTCGATCTCATATGAAGTAAGAGCTCGCAACGACATATGATAATGTGTGCAGGTATTGTACTGGTGTCTCATTTCTTAGGGGTAAATTTGAAGCCCTTCCCCTTCACACTCTGTTTCAAGGGCCAAGGGGAAGGGGTATAGGTACAAAAATAAAATTGGGATTGGGCCTTACTGCTCCGCCCAGACGCTGCATTATAACACCTCACATAAGTAGTAATTAGTTTTGTTTTGTTTTTATTTGAGGCAAAAATGATATAATAGAAAGTATATCTTTACTAATGTACATATTTAATCAAAATATTAAACACCTTCAAGAATTTGAGATGCTGATGATCATTTAATGCATCATAATTGTTTTGTGAAAAAGGTCCATTGAAAATGCCTTAAAATACAATCAGCTATTTTAGCCTTGGGCACTTATTAATATTACTGAAATATTAAAATATTTCTGGTACAGTTGTGCAAAATCACTTACACCTTCAAATTGATGACACACATTTTAATTTTGGTTCAGATCTTTAGTATTTCAGGGTTTGTTTTCCTTCTGTTCTGGACTTCTGTCACAATGTCTTAAAAAACTGGCTTGAATATTTCCATGAGGAGGAGAATTCTCTGGTGAATATTCAATATTTTATTGACTTGGCAATATAGCAGCAGTTGCATATGAGAAGATTAATTAACTGAGAATAAAATTGACAGGTATGAAAGGAGCAGACCTATTAGTCAAAGAAAAAAAAACTTTTTCTGCCATTATGTTATTATACCCTTCTGCCATTACCCCTCTCATCCGACACTTCCAAGAAAGATATAAATAGGAATGTGTTATGCAATATAGACTAGTTTGAAGTATTGAATAAGTTACGATATCTTGGGATTGCAAAGTATGTATTATTGAGTAGCAAATACATGCATTACGCCTCAGAGAGGACATGGTCTTGCATTTTGAATCGTTATTCTAAACATCCATGAGGTTTTCAGTTTGACTCATGCTGGCTGACTGAATATGGAAAGCAGATAGAGGCAAAACTGATGCTGTTCATTAGTTGGACTTTTACTTTTCTGTATTTTTCTGATTTACATCCTGCATCATTAGAATTGTATTTAAAGAAATGGTTCACCCAAAAGTGAAAATGCACTCAATAGTTACTGACCCTCAAGTGGTTCCAAACCATAATGAGTTTCTTTCTTCGGTTGAACTGAAAAGAAGATATTTTGAAGAAAGTTGAAAACCTGTAACCATTGACTTCCATTGTAGGAAAAACAAATACTATGTAAGTCAATGGTTACAGGTTTCCAACATGTTTCAAAATATCTTTTAACAGGAGGAAGAAACTCGTAAACAAGTAAAGGGTGAGTAGATTATGACAGAATTTTCATTATTGGCTGAACTATCTCTTAAAGATCTGATGTTAGCTTGATGGACAGTCTGTTCTGTTCTGGTTTGCTCCGTCCAGCCAACCTAGTTTATTTTGCAAAATATTTTTCTTAGGTCCTGATATTACATTTTCACCTAGTCGTGTAAGTAAAGCAGGGATTTTTTTTCTCCAGCTGTTTCTGTCACGCTTATGTTATGTAATTATATAAATTATTAAATAATTGGCTGCATCTCTGTATGCTGTTTTCTGTATACTTGAAATGTTTAATACCAATAAGGTGGGCCAATATAATTTATTATTACACTGTAAAAAGTGATTAGTTGACTATACTTAAAATAATGAGTAAACCTTGATTCATTCATTTTCCTTCGGCTTAGTCTCTTTATTCGTGTTTGCGTGAGTGCTCCAGTTTCCCCCACAAGTCCAAAGACAAACAACTTAGCTTACCAATTGGGTAAGCTAAATTGTACGTAGTGTATGAGTGTGTGGTTGTTTCCCAGTGATGGGTTGCAGCTGGAAGGGCATCCGCTGCATAAGGGCATTCTGCTGTGGAGACCCCAGATTAATAAAGAAAATGAATGAATGAATGAACTTGACAGTTCCACGTTAAGTTTTTAAAAGTAAAGCAACTAATTAATTTTTACAGTGTATTACTATATTTCTTCCTAAACACAATTAGCTGATTCAGATAACAATATTTGTAACTTGCTTACATAAAGTACTTGAATAAACTATATTTTGTACTAATTAAAGTATACAGATGGAGGTATTTTGGTATGTGGCTAAGTTAGTATTGAGATAAAGCATTTGGGTTTAAGTTTATAATGGGGTTGTTGTCTGTTTTTTTTATCGCAAAATCTGGCAACACAAATGAGTCATTATATGCACAGAAGCTAAAGTGACTAAAGTGATTTTAACAGCCGAGTCCGTGTACACACAAGTTTCAGGAGCGTGGTAAAATATGTGATTGAATTCTCTAAATCAGTGGTGCCAAAACTCCTGGAGGGCCGGTGTCCTGGAAAGTTTAGTTCCAACCCCAATCAGACACACCTGGGCTGGCTAATTAAGCTCTTACTAGGCTTTCTACAAACAACCATGCAAGTGTGTTGAGGCAAGTTGGAGCCAAATTCTACAGGACACCGGCCCTCCAGTTTGTGCACCCCTGCTTTAAATTGTCGCATTCATGTTGCCGAATCTTCCTAGAAAACAACAACGACAAACAAGCCCATAATAAATAAATCATGAAAAACCAAAAGCTTTATATTGAAATGAAAACAAAACATCCCAACTGCTTGCTTGATTATATCCATAAACCATCCATATATCCATCTCCAAAATATTCTCACTGTCTGTGAAGCAGCCACAAACACAGCGCCTCTGTCAACAACAGCTTAGATAAAATTGCAGAGCAATGAGTAAGGAGTCAAAATAGCCAATACCAAACACAAGAATGCAGCAATGGTTACACACACTAAATTATAATTAGGGGACTCATTCCTGTACAGTTACACTTTTGCAAATGCACAATGCATATGCTACTTTTGTTTTGACAAGTATTTGTTTTCAAATGTTGGATTCTGCAACAAACATTACACAACGCGCACACAGTTGATTATAATCTGTCAGTTTGTTAGATTCCTCTTTGTCATGCTATAGCTCATAGGCAGAGTCAATGATTTTAAAATTGTCTGAGCGGATCATTACAAGTAAGACTGTCATCGAAACACAATATTCAGCACCAAACTAAAATCACACCAAAGAAACAAATCAAACTAAGTGTGTTTTCTTCTTTTTCATGAACCAAATCCCCTGATAGAACATGCATATAAATTACATCTTAAAAAAATAATGACTGTCGGTGAATTGAGTATTCCTGGCTCTCTCATGCATTATCAATGAGCTCATCAGCACAGCCTCTGTGTGAACTGATAGTGACGTTTTTGCCCTAGAGATTACAATGTGGGTAATTTTAGCAGTAAAGTGAGTATAAATAAATGCACAACATGGTCAAAAATAAAATGTGTGCACCCAAAAAATAAACTCTGTAACTTTGCTACCTTTCCAGCTTCCATTCTTCTGGGAAGGCACTTGTTTGTTAATAAATATTAGTACCATTAATAATCATGGCTGCAGGATTTGAGCATCATTGGGTTCATGCACTCAAGTTTAATGATGGCTCACAGTTTATATTTCCCTTCATCCCAAAGATATTCAGCAGACTGCTAGGCTAAGGTTTATGCAGGAAATTATTATGGACAAGGTTTAGGATGCATTTGTTTATTTACTGTATATACCGTAGGCAAGTATTTGTGCATGCATATACTGTAGGCAGACAACTCATGTGATGTACTGTGATATAATTTAACAGCATGTGTGTGTGTGTGTGTGTGTACACCGGTGTGTGTGTGTGTTTAGTGTACCTGCCGTGGCCCTAATTCTGCCTTCCAGTCTCAGCATCAAACTGTCAGTGTTGTGTAACTGTGCTTTGTGCAGTGGTGTTGGGAAGGCTACTTTGAGAATGTTAACACACAAGCTGTTCATAATTAAAGGCATAAGGAATAGTACAAAATTAAAGAAGAAGAAAAACACTTATGCAATTTTGGGGGTAGTTGCTTTTTAAATAAATGATCTTTTATATTATAATTATTCATTCATTTATTCATTTTCATTTCGGCTTAGTCCCTTTATTAATCTGGGGTCGCCACAGCGGAATGAACCAACTTATCCAGCATATGTTTTACGCAGCGGATGCCCTTCCAGCTGCAACCCATCTCTGGGAAACATCCATACACACCCATTCACACTCATACACTATGGACAATTTAGCTTACCCAATTCACCTGTACCGCATGGTTTTGGACTTGTGGGGGAAACCGGAGCACCCGGAGGAAACCCACGCCAACACAGGGAGAACATGCAAACTCCACACAGAAACGCCAACTGACCCTGCCGAGGCTCGAACCAGCAATCAGCGACCTTCTTGCTGTGAGGCGAACGTGCTACCCACTGCGCCACTGTGAGGCCCTATTATAATTATATATTTTTATTTATTTATCTGCATTTCAAGGAATAATTTACATAAAAATTATTAGATATATTGCTCACCCATAAGCCATCCTTGGTGTAAACTACTGTAGTTAATTAGATACTATAGTATCAAATTGGCAAGGTCAAGTGATTTCAGTAAACGTTTTACTACACCATTACACGCTCAGATTGCCCCCTATTGATGAACCACTGAAAAGGTTTCAGTTTTTACCCGATCTTAGATCCGTTTTACGAGTTTATAGACGTTTTATTGATACATTTGTAAAATGAAAAGGAATAATATTAGTTAATGGTCTTCTGCTATCCTGTTTAGTTGTGCACACTGTAACAAACAATAAGTCTTGACAATTGATAAAAGAATGCTATATAGGCAGACACTTAAAACCTTTGCAGTGTGTTTGGGAAAAAAGCCTATTTTAATTAAAACGTTTTTGTTGCAGTTTTGACTGTAATGGATGACACTGGACAACAGAGTTGAGGATCCACGTGCAGTTTATTAATAGGAGTAGTGAGGCAGGCAACGGTCAAACAGATGGCAAACAGGAGCATAAAGGTAATCCAAGATCGTAGTCAAAACCAATGACTGGGAAAACAAGGCAAGGATCAAAACACAGAAAGACTAATGCTTTTTAATGCTACAGGTTAACCGTGAACAAGACTCAGCAAAGTGTGTGAGAATGTGAGGTGTATAAATAGTCCAAGTAATGAGTCAATCATGAGCTTCAGCTGTGTGTGTGTGTGTGTCAGTGTCTGAATGATTGTCAGCTGTGGCAGGAGTGATGAGTACATAGACTTCTGGGAGTTGTAGTTCATATCAGTGGCACATGTGTAGTTTTCCAGTGATCTGCACAGGCTAGATCGCGACATTGACCAGCATGTGGTGTTTCAAATGCTTCGTAAGCAATTTGTAAAGCAATTGGTTCTATTGTTTCGAAATTTTGAAAAGTTGTTTTTCTCCCATCACCATTCACGTTATAGACAACTTATAGGCTGACCTCTGACTCGATGCTTGACGGTGAGAGTAGATGAATGAGGATATCTAAATGCTGGTAACTAATGGGCTTTATGCATAGCTAGTGTTTTTAAGCCAACTTCCGGTGATAGGTTAATGTGACTATTGTTAGCACTGATGTAACGTAATTAAAATAAAATCTGTTAAATAGACTTAAGCATTCAATGGTAAAATGAGATGATAAACCATGTAAATGCTAGCGCCGTCATTAGCAGCAGGCTAGCGCAGAAACTCTATTGAAAATACTGGGGTAAAGTAAATCTTCAAATTTTAAAGATATGGTGGGGGAAAACTGAATTTAATGCAGTGCTCCTTGTCCGGTCTGAGACCCACTTTATATCGTTTATCAATCAGAGAGTGAAGATCGCTGATTTTTAAAGAAATCAGATCTTAAACATGACGATTTTAGAGTAGTTAAAATGTCAAAGAATTGAATTGTAAGAGAACAAGATCTTGAGGGTTTTTTTATGCACAGCCCTAATTTTTTTGATCAGAGTTCATAAATTGAGTTTGTCAAGAAAAGACATTCGGCAGCCACTGGAAGTCAGTGATTTGAGTTTATAATTTAAAAATGTGAAATATTTGTTTTTACAAAAACACATCAATCTGCTTCAAAAGACACACGTTAACACCCTGCTGTCATTTGCGTTCGTTTTCTGATGGATAACATTTAAAACTACTCCGAATGTGCTTGTTAGAAAAAAGAAAGTCATATAAACCGAGGGTGGCATGAGGGTGAGTAAATTATTGGGTCATTTTCATTTTTGGGTCGACTATTCTTTTAAATGGATTAAATGTTATTTAATGTCTTATGAAACCAACAATTCAGTTTTTTGCACTTCAGTTTCACTTCATGAGACTACAATGTGTCATTAGGAACCATTCATTCATTCATTTTCTTTTCGCCTTAGTCCCTTTATTAATCTGGGGTCGCCACAGCGGAATGAACCGCCAACTTATCCAGCATATGTTTTACGCAGCGGATGCCCTTCCAGCTGCAACCCATCACTGGGAAACATCCATACACACACATACACTACAAACAATTTAGCTTACCCAATTCACCTATACTGCATGTCTTTGGACTTGTGGAGGAAACCCACACAAACACGGGGAGAACATGCAAACTCCACACAGAAACGCCAACTGACTCAGCCGGGGCTCGAACCAGCGACCTTCTAGCTGTGAGGCGATTGTGCTACCCACTTCGCCACCTGAATATTTTTTTATTTTTTGACTCTCAAAGTGCCATTGACTTGCATTTTATTTATCAGAGAAATCATGTTAGCAGATTAAATAATTCAGTACTGTTGTTTTAAAAAATGATATTATTAACTGTGGCACGGTGGCTCAGTGGTTAGCACTGTCATCTCACACAAGAAGGTCGCTGGTTCGAGTCAGTTGGCATTTCTGTGTGGAGTGTGCATGTTCTCCCTGTGTTGGAGTGGGTTTCCTCCAGGTGGTCCGTTTTCCCCCACAGTCCAAAGACATGCAGTATAGATAAATTGAATAAACTAAATAGGGCGTAGTGTTTGAGTGTGTGTGAATGAGTGTGTAAAGGTGTTTCCCAGTGATGGGTTGCGGCTGGAAGAGCATCCGCTGCGTAAAACATATGCAGTTGGCGGTTCATTCCACTGTGGCGACCTCTGAAAGAGACTAAGTCGAAGGAAAATTAATGATTGAACTATTAACACATCAAATGAGGAGCAAAACTTTTAAGTTGTAGAAAAATTATTCCATGTTTTCAACAACACAATTTTTCTTCAAAATGACCACAGCTTCTTTTTAATTGATACACTTTGGATATACATATGTTGAGTTACACCAAGATTTAGAGGTTTATTGAGAAAAAGAGAAGAGGCTGCTGTGCCATTTGAAGATTCCAGCTTTTAGTTGTCTTGAGTGCAATTAAATATATCTAGCACTTTCAAACGCAAGCTGGTGCAGCAATTACGCAAATCAGCCAATTTAAAATCAACAGTATATCCAAAAGAGAGCAGAAAGTTCGATCGACTTGATTAAAATGCATTTAATTAATTCAAGTTGACGTCACACGTTGCTTGAACAGATTGCCTCAAGAGACTTCTTGCATTCTTTCAGTCTGTCTAGACCACGAAAGAAAGTGCAGTTGGGTGAGCCCATAATATCCCTCCACCACAAACACAGCAGAGCTGTGAAGTCTGTCACAGCTAATTGCAGGCTGCCAAACTCAGCATACATCGGCACATGTGAAATGATGCACACGTGTCTGAACATCAAGCAAATCAATTTAATCCAGATGACCAAGATTGATGACGATTGTGATGCGAGTGTTGAAGTGGCTGTTCACTGTTCACTAAAGATTGATCTGCGATGAAGAGAGCTCAATATTTTGCTTTAAGCAGCTCTCAAAATCTATTTTCCTATTGGACTGATTAAGTTGTTATGTCTTATGAAGTAAAAGCTGAAATTGAGATAGTAAGTGTCTAAGGACTCCCTCCATCCTTTGTACCATTTGCTATTTTTCATGTTGAGAACTTTATATTGACAGAACCTGACCAAAAATCAGCACTAGAGCATTAAATTGATCTTAAAATGTATATATATAATGGTACTAAAGCTTTCTATGTCAAATAAATTAATGTTTTACCTTTCTATTCATTGGAGAAGACTTTAAGAACAAGTGAAGACAATGGAATGAATAATTTGAAGGGAATGCACACATGCACGTTAGCAGACGCTTTTGACCAAAGCGACTTACAATTGAGGAGGTATTCAGCGATTCAACAAGAAGAGGCAATACACACAAGAGGTGCTAGTTATACAAAGTAATGTGTTTGTTTTTAGAGAATTTAGTGCCAGAGTAGGAGTTTTTTTTGTTTAGTTTTTAGAGAGGGAGAGAAAGAGAAAGTGCTTCTAGAGGTGGTTTGGTTTTATTCACTGGGGTTCAGGTGTTCTCGGAAGTGATTGGTTTTTAGTTGTAAAGGATAGCAGTGAATCCGCAGTCTGCGCGGGAATGGGAAGATCATTCCACCAGCGTGGAACATTGAATGAAAAGGTTTTGGAAAGTGACTTATAGCCTCTCTGCGATGGCACCACAAGACCTTCAGGAGCAGGTGGAGGTAAGAGGGTGCAGTGCCAGTGGCTGTCCTGTAAGCAAGCATCAGCGATTTGAACCTGATCCGAGCTTCAACCGGTAACCAATGCAATTAAGACAATAAAACAGGAATAAATAATAAGACAGAAAGTTTTTTTATTTTAATAACATTTTACTTTTTACTTTTTACTTTTCTTCAGCTTATTCCTAGTGTGTGTGTGTGTGTGTGTGTGTGTGTGTGTGTGTGTGTGTGTGTG
>CAIGQW010005009.1:5023585-5080995 GCA_903798125.1 Danio choprae | reverse complement strand
TGTGTGTGTGTGTGTGTGTGTGTGTGTGTGTGTGTGTGTGTGTGTGTTTGAAAGCAACCTACAAATTAAGATAATTCCTAAATTAAGACAATAATATTATCACAAAAACAAAGCACAGAGGGACCATTAAAGGCTTGCAAGTTAGAGCAAAATTACTGAACTCTTAATTAAAGTTTTTACAATTCCTCAGGGCATGCTGTGCGATCTCAGCATTTCTCACTCCACAACAATCTGATGAAAAACATTCAAATTGGCATCCAACAGTGTTTTGATTAGGCATAAATATATAATAAATATTCATCTATTATAAGATAATTACTGATCCATGAATTTGCATTGCGTAGTTGCTTCAGCAAATATACCAATAAAAGAAAACACAGAGACATTTCACAGAATATCTTCTTTCGTGTTTTAGCAGTAAGTCAGTTAAAAATATCCATAAATTAGCAGTTTTCTGTATTTTCTTTATATTTTTTCCTGTATATTTATGCTTTTGAATTGCATTATGAGACCTTGATCTTTCTTCCAACAGCTTTTAACCCTAAAAAGTTTGACAGCAACTTTTATTAATACTTTTAATAGTTTAAACTGATATATTGTCGGGGTTGGTGTTCCAGTACATTTTCTGTTATTTTAACGATTATATATTGTTTCTTCCACATTATATTATAACAAACTACTAAAATGTCAATAAAAGTCACTTTGTTAAACTGTAGAGTTGAATGTTCAACATCGAAAGTCGATCGAGCAGAGATCAACATCCCATAATGCAATTCAAAACCGTACACAAACAGAAAACACTTGTGAATCACAAAATAAGGAAACTGTTCATTAACAGATTATTTTTTTACAGTTTCTTTAATAATCATTGTCACAGAATACTTTATGTCTGTGCAGTGTATGGCACCACAGCCCATAGATATTTCATCACCGGGTCTGTTGACATGGGTGGACATCACGAATCTTGTTTACAGCACCGAGGCTCACTTTAGCACTCTGCCATTTGTAAGCGCTGTGGAGGAGGCATTGTGCCAGCCACAGGAGGCATTCCCGGTATCTCTGCCAGCTTGGCCCTTTTAAGATGAGTTCACATCAGCCAGCTTTGTCTCCTCAGGGGGTAAACTTTATCTGGATGTGTCTGCCATCGTGATCGCAATTTCTGCAGTGAAGTCTCACGAGTTTAGGGGTGTGAGATTTGCTCGTTGTTGAACATGGTTGATGTGCGTCACTACAGCACGGAGCTACAGTATGGTTCTCTCTAATCTGTTTCACACAGTGTTATTCTTACCATATCTCATGTAAGGAAGACGATTCGCTAAATGAATGTACATTTGATGCCAGAATTATTAGCCCTCCTGAATTATTAGCCCCTCTCTCTCTCTCTCTCTCTCTCTCTCTCTCTCTCTCTCTCTATATATATATATATATATATATTTATTTATTTTTTTCTCAATTTGTGTTTAATGTAAAGAAGTTACACATTTCTAAACATAATAGTTTTAATAACTAATTTCTAATAATTGATTTCTTTTATCTTTGCCATGATGACAGCACATATTATTTTACTAGATATTTTTCAAGATATTAGTATTCAGCTTTAAGTGCAAATTAAAGGCTTAATTAGGTTAATTAGGCAAGTTAGAGTTGATTAGCCAAATCATTGTATAACGATGGTTTGTTCTGTAGACAATCAAAAATATATTGCTTAAGAGGGCTAATATTATTGACCTTAAAAACTGCTTTTATTCTGGCCGAAATAAAACAAATAAGACTTTCTCCATAAGAAAAAATATTATAGAAAATACTGTGAAAAATTCCTTGCTCTGTTAAACATCATTCATTCATTCATTTTCTTTTCGGCTTAGTCCCTTTATTAACCTGGGGTCACCACAGCGGAATGAACCGCCAACTTATCCAGCATATGTTTTATGCAGCGGATGCCCTTCCAGCTGCAACCCATCACTGGGAAACATCCATACACACTCATTCACACATATACACTACAGACAATTTAGCTTACCCAATTCACCTATACCACATGTCTTTGGGCTTGTGGGGGAAACCGGAGCACCCGGAGGAAACCCACGCCAACACGGTGAGGACATGCAAACTCCACACAGAAATGCCAACTGACCCAGCCGCGGCTCGAACCAGCGACCTTCTTGCTGTGAGGCGATCGTGCTACCCACTGCGCCACCGTGAGACCCTGTTAAACATAATTTGGGAAATATTTGAAAAAGAAAAACAAATTCAAAGGAGGGCTAGCATTTACTTCAACTGTACATTTTGAAGGTTAAAAGAGATTATTATTGCAAAAACAACTTATGTGACTTTCTCTGTATGTATTGTTGAAGTATTGTCAATGTGCCTTCATGCAGAAGTTTAAGCTGACCAAAATAATAAAGAAAAACATTAATTTGAGGAACGAGTAGAAATAAACAACCATTCAAATAACATTAAAGTCCATGTGAACCAGAAGCTGCTGAGACTCTGTATGCTGATGTACTTCCTGAAACATAATATTAAGTAGGGGCGGGGCTTACTTTTTGCTTAACAATGTGCGCTAGCAAAATAAACATTGTAAATTTTGATTTCACAAGGACTTTAATGTTGATTGTTGTAATTTATTCATTCATTTATTTTCCTTTGGCTTAGTCTCTTATTTATCAGGGGTCGCCACAGCAGAATGAACCACCAACTTATGCAGCATATGTATTACACAGCGGATGCCCTTCCAGCCGCAACCCAGTACTGGGAAACACCCATACACTCTCACGTTTACACACACACGTACTCATACACTATAGCCAATTTAGTTCATCCAATTAATTTATAGCGCATGTCTTTGGACTGTGGGGGAAATCGGAGCACCCGAAGGAAACCCACGCGAACATGGCGAACATGCAAACTCCACACAAAAATGCCAACTGGGCCAGCTGGGACTTGAACCAGCGACCTTCTTGCTGTGAGGCGACAGTGCTAACCACTGAGCCACCGTGCCGTCACACAACTGCAGACATCAATATAAAATCATCTTGGTGTGCTTTCCCTTGTGCAGACAGGAAATTATGCCATTGATTAACAAATTTCACTCTCCTGCCACTCACTTACTATAGGAGATTAATACAGATTACTTGTGACAGATGATATGTGAAGGGAAATCCTGAGAGGAAAGAGTGGCATACTTTATCTGATGACTGATTCACATACTGTTCATCCTTATATATTACATGGTGGTTATACAAGTTACATTTAGAAGCAGCAATATGGAGTGTGTTCACACTTGGCAGTTTTGGCTTGATTAAAACTAAATCTGGTGTGACTGCTCTGTTAGTGCGATTAATTTGAATAAGTGTGAATAAAGTGACAAGTGGGCCACGACTGCTTTAAATGTGGGTTTCGGTCTGCCTTCAAATGACTAAAATATATACAAAACAGGGACCAAAAACTGAATCAAACCAAATGTGAATCAAAAAATACAACCATACAGCAGTAGGACCCAGTATTTTTTAGATTGTTCCGTACGTTTTATTACAAAATGTATGACATGAAATCCAAGATGAAACAAACAATCCAAGTACTATGTGTGTAAAAACACCCTAAGAAATATTTGCTGTGCATCAAATCAGCATAGTAATGTATTGTTGTAGCGTACACCAAGATTAGTCTAAGAACCATTTTTGGAAGGTCGTTTTATTTCTGCAATAACTTTATTTGTACTTGGCCTTATCTTGGTCTAGAGGACTATAATTGCTTTTCCACTGCATGCTACAGTGTGACTTACATTTGCGTGGCCTTTCCACTGCGTCCTGCACCTACATGTAGTACCTGGTACTTTTTTAGTACCACCTCGGGTGAGGTTTTTTTCAGAAAGTCACGGCAATAGAGGCACCGCAACTATAGAGATAATCCTGCACATTATGCAAACCGAACCAAACAAACAAAACTGAAGCGTGACGAGAGCCATGCTGCGCAGTGGAAAAGTGGCTTTAGGGGCCGTTCACATATCGTGTCTAAAAGCGTGTGGAAAGCGTTCGCGATCCCATGTCGTCTGTTGTTGCTAGGCGACCATCAACCGATTTCTCAGAGGATGACAAACTGACAAAACATTGCTGCAGCTCTGATACAAGTTTTATTCATGAAGAAAATTAAAAAGCACTGCAGTGTTTGGGTGCTCTGTGTTTGTCTGAGGTTATTAGTCTCCCGAAATGTGTATATTCTATACAAAGTTTGAAGCTGATTGGTCAGTTCTTGTCACATGACTCGTGGTGCACTTCGGAAAAGTTGAGCGCTGCGTCCAAAATCGAATACTTCCATATTATATAGTACGCTAAAAACAGTATGCGAGCTGAGTAGTATGTCTGAATTCAACGAATTTGAAAAACAGTATGCGAGAAGTACCCGGATGACCTACTACTTCCGTCGAGATTCTGAAGTGCGTATCCGATGGCACTACGATATCCCATACTGCACCACGAATCATGAATGGGAGTAAAGTGATGCAACTGATGCAGGTACGCCACATGATAATTACAAATGGCGGATGTAATACTACTTACATTCATACTATATAGAACATACTTTTCTAACGGTCGTGAAGTAAATTCAAATTCTAATGTAGTACCTACTGAGTTGTAGGCAATTTCAGACGCAGCCGAAATGTTTTTAACTAAGTGCGCCTGGAATACGTGAGTGCGTCACTCCCAATATGCACAAACCGCACGTCTCCATTGAAAATAACAAAGTTCCATGCACAAAAGACACAATATGTGAATTGCCCCTATGAGGGGTTTATTTAAAGAGATTACAAATGCAGGATATTACTAAATTCTCAGTTCATGTTGTGATTCATTTGTTAACACCATTACTGTCACTTTTTGTAAAACGTCTTGGCTTTGGCTTGGTCTCAGCATACTCTAATCTCGCTACAAAAATAAATGAAGTAAATGGCTACAAATAAAATAAAACCCCCAGTATGTAGAAAATCTCCAAATAAAGAACTGGGAGTGGTCTCCTTGGCATGCCATGAAAAGAGGGCATTCTTTGCTTGTATTAAAAATTATTTTTGAGATCATCTTGATAAACACAGCGATCTCCCTTATTTTGTTTCCTCTCAGCAATCTGCTTTCCTTCCTGCCTGTTAAAAAACAAAGATTTACTACACTGTACTCACCAGGTCTACCTTTCCTTGAAACCCTGTTTTCCCTCTCTCTCTTTCCTGCCTCGCTGGATGTTTGTTTAGGAAGGCGCCTTCAGCTCTGTTCACACTGATGTTTGAAGATATTAAAAGGGTGAGCATCTAAACACAGCCTAAAGAAACCTGAACACAAACACACAGCCTCAAGACGTCACTGCTCACACTTAGTACAAGACACACACACTTTGGTCAAAATAAGCCTGAGAGACGTTCAGTCACCTGATTCACCATTGATAACATTTAAGGACAGGAGGCAGCGAGGGCCACCCAATGACCACCCAGAGCCCTCAGGCTGAGTTCTGGACAGTGTGCTGCTCTGATCTTCCTCATGATCGCTCAAGCGAAGCATTCCCTGGCATCCAGGACTCTAAATCTTATAAAACACAATAAAATGTCAATTTTTATATTTTGCTTCATTCACTTACCTTTATTCACAGTTCTGCTTTATCTGTGGATTTATTTCCCTATTGATGGATTCATATCTCTACTTCAAATTGATGTGAACAATCTTGATGATAATTCTACATATGGTCACAAATGAGTAAGACTCAAGTCTTTTTGTGATGGCAATAATCATGATGTTTAAAAATTAATGTTACACTTACATGTAGGACACAAAAATCCAGCGCAATCACCATTATGAAGCACTATATTATTAAATCAAACAAAAGCACACGTATGATTAAATCAAATAAAACAATATATTCATTCATTCATTCATTTTCAGCTTAATCCCTTATCAGGGGTTGCCGCAGCAGAATGGACCTCTAACTATTCCGGCATATGTTCAACTTCAAAACCTTTAATTAATTTTCACATGATTGGTTTTGTAAAATGTAATGCTGATATCACTGTATAGAATAAAATAATATAGAATAGTGTCAGTTCATAAAAGAAAGTAATTTCAAACACTCGATTATTGATAAGAAAAACTCCCCATATGCTTCTGTTCTCATAAATTGTGAGACTTTGACCGAGCTAAAACAAAATCTGACACATCAACAGTATAATTTGTACTGTATAAGTCTAAATTAGACTCCAAAATAAAGACGGTAGTGCTTATTAGTTCTTATTAGCACATTTTACGCAAATTACTTCCATACCCGAAATACGTCCATACCCGAGTGCCTGTAACAAAGACGTGACGTCATCGCGGCGTTCTGTTTCGCGGTCTTTCTCTGGCGTTTTTCTCCGTTCGCCACTGTTTTTTTTTTTGGACCAAATATTTTGGGGATTTTACTCCATCATATATGAATGTATGCCGGTTTAAATGTCTTGTGACTCCCACTGCCTCCAGTCATGGGCTGTTTTTGAAATAATTAAAATGCTTCCCTGAAAAAGGAAAACGCCTGAGGACAGAGGTAAGTCACACTCTGTTCTCTGTTGCTGACACATAAAATAAAAAAACACAGGAAAAAAAGCAGAAGAAATATACGTCACAAGGTTAAAGAGGTTAAAAAGCAAAGTATTGATTCTGTCAGTGCACATTCAGTTGCTCTGAAATCAGGTCTGTGTGGTTTGTTTCTTTAAATGGTTTAAGCAAGGGCAAATCTTTTTAGGTAAGACTAACAAGACTCTCATTTGATATTTCCTCTCACAGACACAAAGAAACACAACCACAAATCCATTTTATATTGAAAAGAATTACTTTTTATTATTTTCCAATAGTATTTTTTTGATCGTTTTTTCGTTGTCTCATACCGCACATAATATACATTCATGTTATTGTTTTTCTGAAGGCAAGACATTAAATAAAAATGTAATTAAAAAGGAGCTATCCAAAAATCCAGATGTAAACACCTGTAGGGCCTGTTTTTACTACCTCTAAAACATTCTTCCAACTAACTGAGATGGGATTGGCCAACCTGCAAAATTAACTGGTTTTGTGAACAATATACTTTTTTCCTTGGCTCGCCCTTATGCATCAGCCAATCTTCAATATTCATTTGTCTCCCTAAGGAGAATTCTTTCTTGGGTAAAGCAGATTAATAATACATTTTAGTAACAATACAACTATTAAAAATATATAAACAAGGACATTGTACATTCCCCCCACGATTATGAAAATCTGTAAAAGGCTGCTTAGAAAATTAAGTGGTGACCTGACTCTTTTACACAGGCCACGCCATCCACATCAATAGCTGTCCATGAACAACTCTTCTGGTAAGTAAGTTATATGTTTATGACCCTGGTCGCCGAGCCAGTTTCCTGTGGTTCCAGCTGTGCCTTTGTTATGTTGTTTTTTTCTCTTTGTTATGGTATTTTGTGGGCAGCACGGTGGCGCAGTGGGTAGCACAATTGCCTCAGAGCAAGGTCGCTGGTTTGAGCCCCGGCTGGGTCAGTTGGCATTTCTGTGTGGAGTTTGCATGTTCACCCTGTGTTCGCATGGGTTTCCTCCGGGTGCTCCGGTTTCCCCCACAATTCCAAAGACATGCAGTACAGGTGAATTGGGTAAGCTAAATTGTCCATAGTGTATGAGTGTGAATGGATGTTCATTCCGCTGTGGCGACCCCAGATTAATAAAGGAACTAAGCCGAAAAGAAAATGAATGAATGGTATTTTGTGTGTATACTTACCTACAGTGCTAAACCATATTATGAGGAAACATTAATCCCAGAAGTAAGCAAAATCTGTCTCCTTTGTAAATAGTAAAAATCTGCACTTTTTAAAATGTATTTTAAAATTATATTTTGTGTGGGGGTCAAGTTGTCCTCGTTAAGTCAATGTGTCAAATGTGTGTGAAATTATAAATCATGCAGTACATCAAATCTGTTATCATGTTATCTGTAAAATAGGAGCCATATAATATATCATTTCTGGTCTCCTCTTTTCACTGTTGGCAGAAAGTGCTGCCCGCTTGACCTGCTCTCTTTCTCTATTAATCATTTTTTGTTTTTTTGTATTAAGTTCATATTATGTAGCAACATGTGGCATCTCTCTTGTGGGGCGCTGTAGGTTTTTAAGTAATAATGGACATGAGTCAGCATGGACAGGGGTAACAGGAAGCCAAAATGTACTTACATCTTATTCTTGTGGCCGACTCAGCCATTAGTATTGACCTTTATTCAGAAGCATCTCATAGAGGGGCGACTTTAAAAGAAGCTGCCACACAACCTTTCAAGCTGTCATACAGCAGAAGCGTAGGCAAGCTGAAGAGGGCGGTAATTCTTGACTCGGTGGAGAATTTGCCCTTGACCTTTCAGATTGTCCAGTTTTAGTCAGTTTGATAAGAACTAAAGCGAGATGGAGAAAGAGAGCAAGGCAGAACATTTTTGCTCACTGGAATTAACGTGGACCTTTTCTTCTTCCTTTTTGGAAAGAAGAAATGAGACTTGGAACAAATCATAGTACTGCTATTTATCATGGCTCAATTTAAATAAACATTTTACAACAAATAAAATCCCATGTCGTTTTTATTATTTTTTAAAATAAAAATATTAATTAATTAATTAATTCATTCATTCATTTTCATTTCGGCTTAGTCCCTTTATTAATCTGGGGTCGCCACAGCGGAATGAACCGCCAACTTATCCAGCATATGTTTTACGCAGCGGATGCCCTTCCAGCTGCAACCCATCACTGGGAAACATCCATACATACCCATTCACACTCATACACTACGGACAATTTAGCTTACCCAATTCACCTCATAATATGGTTTAGCACTGTAGGTAAGTATACACACAAAATACCATTCATTCATTTTCTTTTCGGCTTAGTCCCTTTATTAATCTGGGGTCGCCACAGCGGAAAAAAAAAAAATACACACTCATACACTATGGACAATTTAGCTTACCCAATTCACCTGTACTGCATGTCTTTGGAATTGTGGGGGAAACCGGAGCACCGGGAGGAAACCCACGCAAACACGGGGAGAACATGCAAACTCCACACAGAAACGCCAACTGACCCAGCCAGGGCTCGAACCAGCGACCTTCTTGCTGTGAGGCGATTGTGCTACCCACTGCGCCACCGTGCTGCCCTTAATAAAAATAGTATAAATATAATAAAAATGCTATAAATATCATTACAAAAAACTTAATTGATAATTTTCAAATTGCAATCAACATTCATAATATTAATTGAATACTACTAATAGCTAAATCAATTTCAGTTTGCTTTCTTGTGTAGCTGGCAAATTAATGCATGTTGGTTTTCAAGCTAATGTAGTGTTTTTAAATGCATTTTAAACTAAAAAGGTAAGAAAATATGACCCCCAAAAGATTTTATTTACTAATATTTTATATTTCTATAATAATATTTTTATATTATGTATTATATTGGTAAAACTTCAGAAACTGAATTTGTCTCACACAAGAAAATTAGACATCAGACTTTCAGATAATGTAATATGTAACTGTCTCCAATTTAATGATCTCCTTTTGCTGACAGATGTCTTGTTTCAAATAAAAACAGGAGAATCTAATTTCACTGGACTTTGGAGGTCTCTTAAAATATGCTTCATTTCATAAATTCACCATTTACTTCCTCCCAGCATTAAAGATTCATAAGGTCTGTCAAAATTTCAGAGCTCCAAGTGCTGCTAACGTAGATGCAGTATATTAAGCTTGCTTCAAAAAAATCTGTTAAGACACACTGCGCCCTTGTGGTCAAAACAAATCAATGCACAGGTTCAGTCAGTTGTAGCTACTGTATACTGAAAAAGATATTAACTGGATTTACTATGTTTTTTTAAGGTAAGCTGTTGCAAACAATTTATACAGGCTGAATTTAAACAATCAAATTAAATTAAGAATTTGTTTGTTTAAATTCAGCCCATATAAATTGTTTGCAACCACTCACCTTAAAAACGAGTAAATCCAATGAGTCATTTTTTCTGTGTAGTTTCCAGAGGTTTTTTTTATTCATAAATTCAGTGTATGGACAAACTAATAATCATATCATTGAAAACATTATAAGGGCTACATGAAAATCCAAATCAAAAAGCAAGCAAACTGGTCATCTGGTAATTCACGGTTTTAGTCAAATAAATTAGAACAGATTTAAGTACCAAAACATACTATACACTGCAGCCTCACAGCAAGAAGGTCGCTGGTTCAAGTCCCGGCTGGGCCAGGATGTGTTTCTGTGTGGAGTTTGCATATTCTCCCCCTGTTGGAGTGGGTTTCCTTCACAGACATGCGCTATAGGTGAATTGAATTAACTAAATTGGCCGTAGTGTATTAGTGTGTGTCTGGATGAATGTGTATAGGTGTTTCCCAGTACTGGCTTGCAGCTGGAAGGGCATCCGCTGCATAAAACATGCTGGAATAGTTGGTGGTTCTGAAATAAAGACTAAGCCAAAGGAAAATGAATGAATGAATGATCCATGAGGAACCCTTAAAATTCCAAATGCAAAAGGTTCTTTATTGTAGAAAAAAATGCAAAAATTAGTTCTTATGTTTACTTTAAGTTTTTGGGAACCCAAATGGTTCTTCTATTGCAACCCTGTGATAACCCCCTTTTGGAACCTTTATTTTGAATAGTATATTAGAAAAGCGTTTCAGGTTTGTTGTATCCAAACAATCTGAAATCTGCTTCATAGAGACTGTAAAGCTTTCTCCTGTCTGCTACTGAAATGTTTGCAAACCATTCTCGCTCCCATTTTACAGCTGTCCTATTACGGTACCCTGGGGGGAAATGAATCTGATTACTGAGCCCAAGAATCTTCAGCAAATGTTCTGTGTCCTCATGAAGAGTTTCTAGTTTCCCAACAAAGTCATAGTCAATTTGGCATGGATGGCAAAGTCTGTGCATCTGCTCCCAATGCTCATTGAACGGCTTCTCCTTCTCAGTCTGTGGATCTAACAGATACTTAATAAAGTGAGTAAAGGACAGTCTGATACCTGCACTGAAGGCCTCTTGAGCCGAAGCAGGGGGCTGAGAAATATTAGCATAACGCTGAAGCATTGTGGAGCCATAATGGGTGTAGAAATCCTCATTTGGCAGAGCAAACTTGTTACGGAAAGCAGAAATCAGTCGTACAAAAGGATCTCGTACAAAAAGAAACTTGGTGTAGTTCTTCAGTTTGTGATGCATTAACGGACGTGAAAAATGACCAAATAGCCTCCAAAACTTGTTAAATGTCAGATGCACAGTAGCATTGTGGGATAAAGCTGATGGTATGTCAAGAGGATCCAGATATGGAGCTCCATCGGGTGCCTTCAGGTTCTGGCTAAGCACAATCATGATTCGTTTCCAGTTGGTACAAGCCACCTTTGGTATAAAACAGTAAATCACACCGTGACGATCGTCCACAATGAGATGGTCCAGCTCTTTGCTTGGAATCTGGTCAAATGTCCTAAATTTTCCAGGGAAGTTGAAACTGCTGTTGACTGAACAAAGTTCTTTTATTATATGTTTGCGACGCGCTTGATGCAGTTTGAGGTTTTTGGAGGAAGACTGCATGAACATGTGCGTTAGATTGTTTGGATCCGCATTATGCTTGAAGTGAGCTGAGATGATTGTCAGGTTTGGTTTGACTGACCTGCTCGACTCTTTCCAGATAAACAAATCTTCGCTTGTCCAACGTTCAGAGGACACAACGCTTGCTGGGAGCGCAGGTGTTGATAAAGCCACATGCAGATAAAAAGTCCCATCTTTCACGTCATCCCAGTGAACTATAATGAAGAATATGATAAACAGTGTTCCCAACAGAAGGAAAAACTGCAGCTGCCTTACCATTTTCACTGGAAATCTGTCTGTAATGGATCCCATCTTGAATGTGTAACATCATCTCTGAAATAAGTCAAGTTGGGAATTCTGGGGGAGAACATCATACATATAAGGCAATGCACAATACATTAAAGTCTCAATTTAAAATCTACTCCCACAAAATATGATCAATCACTCACCCATATTTTGTCCTTTCGTGCTCCACATTTCAGAACATTTCACTCCAAAACTCTCAGGAGGCAGAAATGCTTGAAGTTACATATGTAAACTCACATTAGGGTGTGAACACAGGAAAATTGCTCCGCCTTTCAGCCGGGACTAAATCATATGCTGTTATTCCAGACGGTTCAGCTAAAAGTATCACAAGTATTCACAGGAAACCACAGCTAAAAACAGCTGGGCAGGCTTGCAGTGTTGAGTACAGAATGAAAAAGCAAATCAAAAACACTTAGGAGTTATTCTATTTCTTTGGTTTCCCATGGTTATTTTAATCCTTGAGATTGAGTGGGATTTTGGAGGGATTGTTCTCATGTAAAAAAGCAACAACACACATCTACACAGAGACTGAATAATTTATTATGATGGATTTATTACTTTAAATATTTGTTCTAAATTCTAGCAGCTAAATTTAAATAAAAAACTCTTTATTTCCCTGTTTATTTCACTGTTTAATTCGCTTACATATAAAATACACACATTTGTAAGGTACATCTGTTTAGCTGAATGAAGATATTTAATCAGGAAAATCTAATGGTGCTTTTAGGCATTTAGACATGGTCAAAAAAAATTGAAGTTCAAACCGAGGAACAGAATGGAGGAAAAAAAAAGTGTTTTTAAGGGCTAGTTCACAGATATTTTGAAGAAAGCTAAAAACCTGTAACGACTGACTTCCATAGTAGGAAAAACTATTACTTTGGAAGTTGCTGGTTACCAAAGGAAGGTCTGAAACAAGTAAAATGTGAGTAAACAGTGACAGAATTGTAATTTTTGAGTGAACTATCCCTTTAAGTGACTGTCAACAGACTGTGTATTTCAGAAGCTGGTGATCTACTGCGATTTTCACTCCCAAACATTTACAGGAATTACAGGGAATGGTCTGAAAAAGAGAAAATATAAAAAGTGAGCAGTAGACCTGTGGGTTAAAATGCTTTGTTGCTGCCAGAATGAGAGAATGAGAATGAGAATGATCAGGCTGCTTTTAACTGAGATGAAGGCAACAGTACTTAAAATATCATAAAAGCATATTACATGCCCACACAATCATCTGTCCTTACTTAAATTATACTTCATGGTATTTATTTGATAGTTATAGTGATACATATATGATAGATCCGGCCTCAGTTTGTTCTATTGTTAATTTGTTAACTTAATAAATTAAGTTTTGCTGATTTAAATAAATGACTCATGCAATCTCCTTGGAGCAACCAATATGAACTTTCACACCTGAAATATTACCTTATCTGTTGCTCTTTAATTTGATATTATCATATTGAATGATAGTATAAGCACCAGTAAACACTTTTGGTGCAAGTATGCTTTGTCTGCCTGCTTCTGCTTACATTCTTCCCTGTCTCTTTCATATTATACTGGACACAGATATGAACCACAAGCAACATAGTACAGTATTTGTACTGGGCGGTAGTAGCTCTAACCTGATTTCACCAAGTAGGGCATGCTTCTGGATTAACATCTATGTTGATCCTGGAACAACAGTCCAATCAGCCAATCAGAATTAAGGGATGCATTTACTGTTTATGTTAAGTTTAGGCCCATGGTTAGGTTTATGCACTTCTACATGATAGTTATCTAACTATTATTCCCCTTTGATTTTGGGAATAATTTACAGTTATGGTTTGGTTTAGGAATAGGGAATAGGTATAGATTACATTTTGAACAAAAATTATGTTCCAGGATAAACATAGATGTAAATCCAGGATTGCAACGTACTTCAGTCAGGACATGCATACAGTAGACAGAAAGCATCTTAATGGTGGATCGATTTCTTTGACCATCATTCAGCCGTGTTTTTGTATTTATTTTTCCAGAATTAGGAGCTGACATGGTAATGACCAAAAAAAAAAAAACCCATTCTGAACCATGCTTTATTTTTAAGCGCTTATTTATGTTTCAAATGTGATCTTCAAAAACGTCAGTGCTGTCTGAGGCAAACCGTATAAAATCTAAAAAGTCCAAAAATCTTCAATACATTCCTGTTAGAAAGCTATAATAAAATCCATGTAAATTTACAACATGTTCTCCGCTGTACATTGTATTGCAAAAAGTAGATCTCTCGTATAAGCACTAAAAACTCAGACGTATGACTTTTTCACAGCATGTTTGTTCTTTTGTCGTGTTTCGTTCTTTCTGTTGACATCGGCCATTGCTTTTTGTTTAGGATTTTCATTGGTGGACTTCTTGTAATTGCCTGCTTGCTGTAGAAGATTGCTGGGGTAACAAACATCTCCTTGCCCTAAAACATTTTATTTTAGCTTAAGTTGGTCATTAGACTCCTAAATTAATTTCATAATTTAAAAAAGAAAGTCAGTGGATGATGAATAAGAAGAAAGAAACCCCGCTCACCCCGCTGTCGTTTGTAGATGGCCTGCGCTCGTTTGGTGTCTGAGTGTTTTTGATGGATGGTGCTGGGTGGTGTTCCTCTGATCTCCAACTTCTGAAACTGTACTTCACCTAAATTGATTAAATGCCAAAGTTTGTTTCCAACATCTCACGTGTGCAGAACAAAAGCAACCTATTGAAAAAAATTAAACAACTCTTTCTGCAAAGCCAGCAATCACCTCCTGGCTTTCTTAAGGGGGGGAACGGAAATGCTATGTGGAAAAACTTCCACTACGGGGATTTCGTCAGGAAGCCAATCATCTGAAAGAGTAATAAAACGGGCCAATGAATTGGCGGCGTCAGCGTACGCAGCTGCCAGCAATCACAATCAGCTATGAATAAATCACCAGTGCACCATCATCACCAGAGTCGCAGCCCTCCAACATGTCCCTTGGCCCTAACTTACCTTACTTACCTGTGAAGTGCTTAAAGGCTTATTAATATATATATATTTGAGAGTCGTAAAAAAATACACCTAGTTAAGTTCTAGGAATTTTAAAATACGACAGTACGTTAGGAAAGCGTGCCAGTCCCGAATGGGGAGGACGCTGCGGAGGCCACCTGCTGCCCAAATGGGGAGACCTGGTGGCAAGAAGACATATGGACTAACCCTGAGAAGGGGGAGTACACATATGAAGGATGGTTAGCGGGGAGGGAAGACACGGGCCCGCCTGGAGAGGGGGGAACTATATCGTGGCTAAGTGAAGCATATGGGATCGCCAGTGGGGATCGTGCATAGCAGGCACCTATAACTAGAACGCGGGCTGACAGATTTTTTGCCTATATCAATTTTTTTTACATGTCCGTTTACACATGCTTTTAATTGTGAACCATATCCGATTCATGTGTTTACACTTGCCATACAATTTATGACGTTGCGCATGCGTAAAGGCAGGTTCTAGCATCTGCGCTACACTAGCCACAATGGAAGAAAGTGTCGTGCTCAATAAATCAGGTCTGCCTGTTTACATGATAGTAGCATTGTCACATATCCGATTAATATTTGATTTATTTCCACATATGAAGGAGGCCTGAAACCGATCTCTGAATATCCAAATGCATGCATTTTTAGAACAGATCCGATCTGTGTCACATATGAGCAAAAAATCGGAATTGGGTCACATTTAACTGGCAGTGTAAACAGGGCCTAGGAGAACCAGACCAGAGACCGTCTGCCACTGCCTTGTAACACACTCTGAGTCTGGGAGAAAACAGCCTGTCGATTGCTGGCAGCTTCTCTCTCTCTCTCTCTCTTTCCATGAAGCATGGAGATGGAGGAACCAAAGACTCTCTCAGTACCGTGAGACTCTGAAAGCGAAAAGATACTTAGCGATGCGTGGCTGGCATCTTTATTCACAGCTGATTGTGAATGCTGCCAGGTGCATACGCTGACGCCGCCAATTCATTGGCATTTCATTGGCCCATTTTATTACTCTTTCAGATGATTAGCTTTCTGACAAAATCCTCATAGTGGAAGTTTTTCCACATAGCATTGAAGTTCCTCTCCCGCTGGGGAACACATCCTCTTTGCTTGAATTTGGAAAAATCTTTAAAAACGCTGTAGTTCTGTACCTGTAAAGTGAGAAACAGGGTTTTTCACTTTTGCTACTGGAGGTGTTGCAGGGTTTGCAGGAACGCCATTGAGTGGCAGGATCATGTTTAATGCTGGTCGCACAAGGCGGTTGTCTGAGATGCTCTCCAAAGCTGGATACCTGGAAGCATTTTGTCTTGTTTTTTGTACCTGCTGTGGTGAACACAAATCAGTAGTGGTTAAAATGAATAGGTTTGAGAATGTAACATAAAATAGACAGATTCCACATCTTTTTATCAATTTAATAATAAAAAATATGTAATAAATGAAAATTTTCATTTTCAATGATTTAAAACAATAATATTGTGGAATGTTATTACAATTTAAAACATTTTTTTTCATTTAAATATACTTTAAATACCTCAGTTTGTCACGGGGGCATGAATGAAATGTTCCTGAATGAAAGTGAAACTGCCGAACTACAGTTAAGTGAAAAAATTAAAAATGAAACACCCGAAATTACATGAAACTCCAGAGCAAACGTTGGATAGCGTCGTGACGTAATGACGTTAATTCATTTATGTGCTATAGCATGTAAAATGGAAACATGTAAGAAATATTTAAAAAGCAACTCAGGTTAGTGGTAAGCTTAATGTTAATTGCATAATGCAAATATTGCATTCATGCTAACAAACAAATTATCAAAAGAAATATATTAATGCAATTCAAAAATATAAAATATGAATTGATGTATACTATAAACTTTAATTATATTGTTCAATTAAAATGATAAAAAAAAAAAAATATTTATATATTTTTATATATATATATATATATATTGCATAATCATCATTGACTATATTATGGTTGCTTAATTTTTGTTTTACAGTTCTGATGCATTTTTCACAGGATTATTTGATTAATAAAACATTAATGGTCCATTAGTTAATATTAGTTGATGTGTTTACTAACATGAACAGACAATTAGTAATACCTTTATTACGGTATTTGTTCAACTTTGTTAATGTTAGTCAATGTTTAATAATATATTTATTACTTTATTTAATAATATTTAAGTTAAATAATGTTAGTTCATGTTAACTCAGTGCATCAGTTAATAATGCATCAGTTAATGTTGAACTATAATTAATAAATGCTTTACAAGATTATTCATACTTAGTTAATGTTAGTAAATACATTAACTAATAGACCATTATTCTAAAGTGTTAATTAGCATTTTAAAAAATTGTTTTGTTTTGTTAATTGGATTATTTATGGTCCATAAAAGTAGAAGAAACTTTAATGGCAATTTGATTTATTAAATGCTTCCTTCTTTAAAAAACAAATCATACTGATCACAAAACTCATACTGAGCACATACTGTACTGTAGATGTGATCATACCCTTTTACTTGCTTCAAAAGATCTGGACCTCTTTTTGTGCTGCTGTTTCTCAGGCAGCTCCGTTCTGCCTTCTGTTCTCTTGGGGTCCTGCTTAGACTGTGAGCTACCTCCATGTCTTTGGTGGCTTCTTCTGACCTCAGCTGACTCATCTGCCAAAGTAGAAACTAGACTGTCCATGCTCACAGAGGACTTGAGCCCTGCGGCCAAACCCATACCAGCCAACCTGGAATTGGACTTTGCTTGAAGGCGAGAGCGTCGTTTCGCTGCTATGACTGAGATGCTTTTAGTGTCACTGACAATTTCCCTCAGAGTGTCTGGACTCACAGATTCAGTTGGACATACAGGAGTCGAATCCTTAACAGCGCAAACCTGCTCAAAAAACATTCAGCCGCATTACACACTGCACAAGAGTTGAAAACTTCATCTGCTGAGATCCATTATTTTTTTATATTTGTTGCAGATTAAAAGTAAAAAGTAATTCAATATAATTATCTGGTCTATTGTTAACCCTTGTGTATTGTTCAAATTTACTACCCTATTGTTACAGTATGTTTGTTGCTGTTTTTGCCCCATTGTCATTAATTATAACAACATTTTTTGATTGCAAAGCCTTGATACCAGATAATCATGCATTCTTGATTGTTGGTGGTTTTCTCTGTTGGGAAGAGGTTAAATTTGTGATTTTCACTGTTGATCATCAGTTGGCACCATTAACCCTTTAGATAGGCCTGTGCAAAAAAGTTTCTGGCTTTTATATGGAGAGTATAACAGCAAATTATAGTGTGTGCGCATAAATACAATTACTATGTTTACCATGTTCTGACAGGTGAGGTGCTTATATTGAAATTCTCAGACATATCAAGGTAAGTGCACAAAGGTCTCTCTCTCACACACACACACACACATACACACACACACACACACACACACACACACACATACACACACACACACACACACACTATAATCCATATAATTCCATATAAAAACCCAAAATTAAGCCTTTTTTGCCCTGCAACTGATGATCAACAGCAAAAATGACAGATTTTACCTCTTCCAAACAGGGAAAACAACCAACAATCAAGAGTACATGATAAAATGGTGTCATGAATTTGCAATCAAAAAATGTCATTATAATGGAAGTCAATGGGGAAAAAACAACCACAAACATAACGAAAGGGTAGTAAATTTGCCAAAAGCCAAAGCAAGAGCCAAGAGCCAAAGCATTTTCCCAAAATATTCATTAAAATAAGATTTGTCACCAAAAATCATTCCATTTGCTGAAACACAGAGAAAGTTGTGGCCAAATTAAGACCAAATTTGATGTTCTTACGCCTGTATTTTGCATCCTCCACTTGTGATCAGATTGGCAAAAATTCATCTTATAATGCATGTATACAAAACATAAAAGGTTAAAAAAAAGTTATAAATAAAAATCAGCAAGCTATATTATTTACATCAGTTTTAGACTAATTTCCAAAATATATTGAGATCTGGGTTAAAATTTAAGATCTCTTAAAAATCAAAACAGATGTCTTTTTTTGTTTACCTTCCTCATAAGAGTCTGGCTAGAAGATGAATGGTGCTGTCTCCGAGGTTGAATTTTTGACAGTGATTTAAAAACTCTGTTACTGTCACTGTAATGAGGAAGATAAAAGAAATACAAGCCAGATGAAAGACACTACTTATGTCATTCTAGATGAACACAACAGTCTATTTCTCTTATTGCATAATTTACCTGTCATAATCCAGCCCAGATGAAGAAGAATCACGGGGATGTTTATCTAAAGGACTGAATTTCACATTGCTTTGCTCTGCTTTATCTGCTTCTAAATTGGAGATGACATCAAGTCTCAGTTGCCTGGCCTGTGTAATCAGAATAATATTTTGATACAATGCCATTCAATGATTTAAGTTAAGTAAAATAAAATGTTTACAAAGAAATTAACATTTTTGTTTCAGCATCGATGCATTAAATGAATCAAAACAGACAGTGTAAATGTGCTGCTTGATCATAATAGAGTTTGTGAACAGAAATTATAAAGGCATTTTTTTTTGCAAGGATGCATTAAATAAAAAAATATATAATGCAAAGAAATCCATCACAGAATACTGAAAAAAAGTAAGCAAAATATAAACATTGTAACTGGTTTAACACTGGTAATAAGAAAAACCTGGAATAATTGCTGCTGAAAATTAATTAAAATAGAAATTGTTTTAAATTGTAATAATATTTCACAATATTGATGTTTTTGATTAATTATTGCAGCATAGATTACCTCTTTAAAAAAACATTTATAAATCTTTACAATTTCTAAAGCTCAAACCTTTGAACAGTAGTGAATAATGAAAAAGAAAAAATTAACAAAATGTAAAAATAAATGTTGCTTACGGTTAAAGGGTTTGTTGTGAAAGTGTGAAGGTTCAGTATTTGGTCAATGATTCCATCACTTAATTCGCCAAAGTACAGAGAATAAAGCTCTTGCAATCCCTCAGGTACACAAAGTCCTTGATCTGTAGACAAAATCCAAAAATAAAACACTATTGTATTTATATGTTAATCAAAAGTCTGCATTAAAAACGTGTCCCCATTTCAGGAACTCACACCTTCAATTAGCATCTTCTGCTGGTGTATGATGTCATCGCAGAGCGTCCGCTGCTGCTCGTGCCGCTGAATGATGAAGTCTTTTGTGCGGAGAACATTTTCTTTGCAGAGAACAGCTGACTGGATTTCAGTTTTTTCCAGTTCAAGCTCATGGACTTTACAAAGAAGCATTAGAATATCTCTCTGCTCAGTGTTGCTTATGCGTTTAGGGAGCAGCTCCTCAATCTTAGATGACTTCAGCTTCATGTTCAATAGTTTTTCCTCCAGTTCACGCTAAAAAAAGAGAGGAAACCAAAAATAATCTAAAATTATTATTTTTTAAAAATGGTGTAGTGTAAAAAGTGTAGCAGACGCCGCTGACATGCCATGCCAGATGTCCATTTGCTTTCATGACTCATTCAAAATGTCTTAATTACTACAGTAACTGAAACAGAAGTAAAAAAACAGACTAATTACTTTTAGCTCCATTGTCTTCCTCTGTTCAGCCAGTAGAGGGCCGATCTCCTCTCGAGCTGCTGTAACATATTGAGGCTCCTCTGGCCCACTCTCTTGCTCTTCTTCCTTGTCTGTGTGTTTTTTCTGTCCGGACAACTCGTCTTTCCCTCGCCAGGCACGTGCTCGATCTCGCTCCCAACTAACAGATGAGGAAAATGCAAAGAGGGAAAAAAAGTTGTGAAAAGGTGATGGAGTAAATGCAAGCAGGTTTACTCTTATCATAAACACTATTTCAGAAAGAAGTTTCTGGAAATCAAGAAAACAAAGTACACTTTTTTATTCTTAAGTAAACACAATGTTTTGCTGTTATTGTGAATACACACAAATTAAAGTAGATAAAGGTAGACTCTTTATAATTTAGAATGATGGTACTCTATTAAGTATTAAATGTTCTTTCTGTTCAGGAAATGCAAGTGAATGCATTGAAACCAGCCCGTTTGTCAACCCCACTAATAAAATATGTCATGTAAATGGCTGATTTTAATCTAGAAAGTTCAAGATGTGTCAATCATCACTGTCATCTGGGGCATGTCATGATTTTCCCAAGTATGATGCCATCCTGGATTAACATCTATGTTGATCCTGGAACATCATTTTTGTTTGAAAAATCAGAGGGGAATAATAGTTGGATAACACTCATGTAGAAGTACATAAACCTAACCTTAAGCCTAAACTTAACTTAAACGGTAAACGTATCCCTTTATTCTGATGGGCTGATTGAAATGTTGTTCCAGTATCAACAGAGATGTTAATCCAGGAACATGTCCTACTTGGTTAAATCAGGTTCGGGGTCATCTTTTGAAAAAACAATTAAAAAACTCTATACATACTGTACTAGCCCCCGCTAGTACAGTATGTATAGATTTTTTTTAATTGATATTTCAGTGTGAATTTAGTTTTTTAGCACAAATTTAAAAGAACTGAATTTAAAATGGCCTTGCTATTAGCTGAGTTATTGTTTTTCTAATATACAGTATAGTCAACATTTAAAGTGAATCAAAACCTTTCATCAAAGTTGCCCTAAAACTGTTAAACAACACTTGTTCTTAACAATTTAACTTTACAAATAACTTCAAATGGTGACCTACAATAACCGTGTCTCTACAAACTCCATTTGTATATGTATTGTAGGTTTGTGTTTACTCTGAAATGGTGAGCAGATGTCTGGATGTGTCTATGTGCAGTTCCATATTGCAGTTCTCCAGCTCCATGAGGCTGCGTCTGATCTCCATCTGCTCCCTGAAGGCAGACAGGAGCTGCTCCTGCAGTAAAGCCATCTCACCATGACTGTACTGTTGCACTTCAGCTGAAAAATCAGTTGGCAAAAATATTTAGAAAGAATGTTCTTAATTGTAATATTAAAATGGCAAGATCTAATTTTATTGCTCATACGTTTAATGAAAGATTTGAACAAATTACTGAGTTTCAATCTATGGTGGAAACATTGACATAGCACAAGCAGTGTTTATGCTTGTTATTATGTGTCAGCCACTGATTCGAATACATACAAATCAACCATACCTTGAATGTTACGGATGTCTGCTTTCTCTCCTTTCAGTTGATCTTGACTTGACTGTTGATCGATCTTTGCGCGAAGTCGTTCAATTTCACTTCGCAGATCTGCAATAATGCGGGTGTATTGGGCCAGGTGATAGGAGACATTCATCAAATTACGTTTCACCTATAGAAGTGGTTAAAACATAATAGTTGAAGAGGACCTGAGCTACATCTCAGCACAATCAAATCACAGATTTGAAAACATAATGTGGCAGTCGGACATTGAAATTAAGATCTCAATTATGATTATGTACAGATTTTCATCATAATTATGCAAAATAGTTTCAATAAAATTTTAAATAATTCAATTAAACCATAATAGAAAGGAATAGTAATAATAAAATGCTCTTTTGTGTTCAGAAAATAAAAGAAATTCATACAGGTTTGAGTAAATGATGAAAGACTTTTTGCACTTTAATGGTTGAAATATTCCTTTATGTCAATATTTTTAAGTTGTAGTTGATGCAGATTGTGAAGTGTGTGTGTGTTTACCTTGGTCCGTATATTTTTGGCTTTGTCAGCATAAACTAATGTGTTTCTTGATTCCTCAAAATTGGAGCTGGCAGGACTGATATGGGTAATCATGACAGTACGACTGTTTCCTCCTAAAGCATCCTGAAAAGCACATCAAAACAACTGTAAATCAAACCAACTGTGGATCTAAAATCACATATTTAATTACTAGTATGTCAAAAAATATTATGTGAGCCATGTAGTACATATGAACTCATATTCGGAAAACTGTCATTGAGAAGTCCCTGGATGACCAACTACCACAGAGACTGGACACTTCCCATGAGGCCAATAGAATGAATTTATGATTGGTAGTAATGCAGTTATGCAATAAAGATCATAAAGACTTGATAGACTCAAAGATTTGATAGACGAGACCCACAGAACCATCAACATTTTTACACTCTGTTGAAGTCAATTCATGTGACTTCATTCACCATATGAGAGGCGTCTTTAAGCTGCCAGCACCAAAAAAGCCTTTTATATAAAGTATTAAATACACTTCAGTAGTTCAGTACTTTCTCCTTGTTTCATTCCATTGTTATTACACATAACAATTTTTTCTGATTTCTGTTTTGTTTTGTTTTATTTTTGTTTGTTTTATTTTTATAATGTTTTTAAATCTGGTTCAATTCCATGTCAACAGCTCCATTAGAAATATTATTCCCAGGAAAAAACATGACGTGTTCAATACTTATTTTACCCGCTGTATATTTCTACATCATACAGTGATCAGAAATCACGTCTGGGTTCATTTAAAAAGTTTTAAAGCTAGTTTTGCTCACTTTAAGAAGTCGAGTGAGTTTGCTGTCTCTGTAGTTGACAAACTGAGCCCCTTTTCCACCCTTCTCGCTCAAGGCATTGATGCAGTTGGCCAGTGCTAACAGGGAACGGTTTATATGTGCTCCTTCCTTCATTCTCTTTCCTCTGTTTTGAGTCTGAGAGAAAAAAATAAGCGCGTCAGAACAGGGCATTTGATGGTGTTCACAGCAAGTCACAGCTATTGTGTGTACAGTAGGAATGCTCAGATGAAGTTTTGGCTAGCATATGAGCTCAAATTTCTTTTTCAGTCTCACATTATATGCATATAAATAATGAAGGCTAGAAGAAGTTAAATATTAATTTTGGTGAAAGATGAGATAGAGGGCACTGTACTATAAAATCTGGCATCCCTGTGGAATTTGAAAGCTTGTGTTCTACTTCGGCACATCTAAACACACTGTATGTACCTGCGATGCACGCTCCGTTCCTGCCAAGTCCACCATGAATAGCT
Source organism: Danio choprae (assembly GCA_903798125.1). Classification (NCBI taxonomy): domain Eukaryota; kingdom Metazoa; phylum Chordata; class Actinopteri; order Cypriniformes; family Danionidae; genus Danio; species Danio choprae. The sequence continues at coordinate 5,057,130 of CAIGQW010005009.1, read as the reverse complement.
TCCCCACTCTGACCTCCTCGTTGATATCTTTTACACGACTCTTTTGCTTCACTGTCACCTGTGAAGCAGACAAAGCGGGAGATGTGCACTCAGTCTACAGTGGCAATTTGAGGTCATGGTCATAGATGATTAGTGTGTGCGTGTGTGTTCTAGATTTGCCTGAAGTATAGCATGAGACCGAGAGGACGTCTTGTTAGCAGCTGTTGACTCCTGGGTCCTCTGTTTATTTCCTTTAGTCAAAAGAGCCATTATCTAAATTCACAGGCAAACACACTAGGTTTAGAAGGACTTAAATCTTTATTAGAGACACTATCAGCAGCAGACAGGCCTATAATGGGAAAATAATGGGCAGTAAGGATCAGTGTTAGGGGTAACGCATTACTAGTAACACGAGTTACGTAATATTACTTTTTTTAAGTAACGAGTAAAGCAGGACTGCCCAAACTCAGTCCTGGAGGGCCAGTGTCCTACAGAGTTTAGTTCCAACCTCAATTAGACACACTTGAACCAACTAATCAAGCTCTTTCTAGGTATACTAGAAACTTCCAGGCAGGTGTGTTGAAGGAAGTTGGAGCTAAACTATGCAGGACACCGGCCCCTCCAGGACCGAGTTTGGGCATCCCTGGAGTAAAGTAATAGATTACTTAAAAAAATTAAGTAATAATATTTGAGATACTTTTAAGTTTAATTAGCCATAAAAAATAAATTGCTTATAATTAATGTAGTTGAGTTGAATCATGCACTCAACGAGAGAATGTGCTTCCTGCCGGATGATAGAAACGAAGATATCAGAGCCTTAGATTTATGAGATGGAAGTGTTCTCATTATTTTGAACGCATTTAAGAAAAGGAAGAGGGGATAGTCTCAATGGACAGTGATTTTACTTAACTAATAACACAAAAATTACAAAAGTAGCAAAAAGATTGCTTTAAACTTTCAACGATCTGTATATATGGCATGTATAGAGGTCAGGAAGTTCTCAGAAGATAAGATTATCCAACATTATTATTTTTTAATGTGTTTTTTAAAGGAAAATGAATGTGTAGGTTATACAGTGCATTGCTAATCGCAGAGCTCCTCTATTAAAAAAAGGAAGGAAAAACCCTGCAATTTCTGAAAGATATTAAGCCTCAGCCAGGTGAAATGTAACGCAAAAGACACTCAAAAGTAACATAACGCATTATTTACCATAAAAAGTAACGCAACTAGTTACATTTTTGGGGATTAACTCAATATTATAATGCATTACTTTTCAAAAGTAACTTTCCCCACACTGGTAAAGTTTGTTGCAACAAATTCAATTAATTTAGAATCAGAAAGATGACACTTTCAAAATGCAAACTATAAATCAGTTGGCTGTTATTATACTGTTGTGCAGTGTTGGAGAAAGTTTCTTTTGAAAGAAATGCATTACAATATTAAGTTACTCTCCACTAGTTGCATTGCGTTACTTAATTACTATTTTTGGTAATGCGTTACATTACTTTTTGCGTTACTTTTCCTTACCTTTGCTGAGGCTTGATCTCTTACAGAACTTTTTTCCTTCTTTTGTTTTTTAAATAGAGGAGCACTGCAATTAACATTGCACTGTATTACCTTTAAAAATCATTAAAAAAAATAATTTAGGATAATGTTATCTTCTGAGAACTTTCTGACCCCAGAGCTATACTTGTCATATATACAGATTAATGAAAATTTAAAGCAATGTGTAGTTTAGTGTGCGATTCAACATGACTACGCTCATTTTAATTCAGAAATATATTTTTTAAATGTTACACTAAAAAGTAACTCGCATGACTTTTTTTATATAAAAGTAACTCAAATATTATTAATTTTTAAAGTAATGCGTCGCTTTACTGGTTACATAGAAAAGTAATATTACGTAACTCGCGTTACTTGTAATGCGTTACCCCCAACACTGTTGTTGTGTTTCTAAATATTAAGAGAAGCTTAATTAAAAAGTATTAATTTAAGAGAAATCTTTTGTAATAATATTTTAATCATAATGACCCCCAAGCTTTAGAATTGCAGTGTAAGTTAGACTATTAAAAAGTACCTCTTTAGCATTGCATGTAGAGAATTCAGTGATGCCTGCTATTCGTATTTCCCCTTTACCGTCCTCACGCAACTCAAGATATCCAGAAGAGGGATTCAACAGATCTCTGATTATCTCATTATAAATCTGCAAAGATGTTAATTAGCAATGTGTAGTATGAAAAGTCCCAAAAGCACCATGACAAATATTTTGTAATATCTTTTATGAGTCTACAAAACATCACGGCAGACCTCTATATATGACATATAAACACTGCAGTCCAAGTCCTCAGTGCTGTCTTCAATGGCTCTGAAGAGATCATTGAGTGTTCGGATGTAAATGCCAGGCTCAGAATCTAACCCTAACATAGTGTGCGTCTTTCCAGCTCCTAAAAAATAAATACGTGATCAGATAGCTCCTTTTTCTAGTTGTTGTTGTTGTTGTTTTTGCCACATGAAATCACTGTTTTGTAAGATATTTAAAAATGCAGTATGTACTCTAAGAAGAAACATTCAGATCCACATTACCTGTTGGTCCATATGCAAAAACAGTGGCATTATAACCAGCGATCACACCATCAATCAGATTTTTGGTTGTCGCCACATAAACATCCTCCTAATATTAAGAAAAAGTAAATAACATCAAGGCCCAGGACTATGTTATGAAGACAAAACTTTTTGAATTGTACTTAAAATTCTCTATAAACATGATTAAGGATAATGATTTGACCTACAGCGTTTGTAAATGTTTGTGTGGGATGAAAAGTGCTACTACACACCTGTGTGGCAGTGTAATCAAATGCCAGATCAAACATGTATGTTTTTTCACGTGAGCGATGGGCCCTCAGGACATTGTCAGAGTCCTCGCAGGGGTCCATTAACACCACCATCTGAAGAGAGTAATTAGACTCTATTAGTAGACTAGTTTAACATTGCACTATTAACTATTACAATCTAACAATACCCTATAAATGACCTGATATCATTAAATCATGAAGGAATAAGATTTTAAGAATGCTTTTAAAACATTTATTTGATCAAAAATACAGTATAAAAATAATGCTGTTTAAATTGCTAATGTAAAAGTAAATTGTTACATGTTTATGACTACGCTGAATTTTCACCAGTAACCAATATTGTCAGCCCAGGCTCATTCTGAATAAGTACCCCTATATATATTTCTTGAGAGCGCCAAATACGTCCCAGGAGATACTTTTTTTGCAGTTTTTGTTTTCGCAAATCCACCAGATGCTGCTCTGCTGTGTTTGCTTTTTTAGATCTCAAATTTCTCTTGCGGGTGCCATTTGCGCCTGCTGTTTTCGTAAATCCAACAGAGGCCACTGTCAACTGACTGACTGACCGATCGACTAACCCACCCTTCTCCTTCCCTAAACCCAACCGACAGTGTTTTCAAAAGCAATCCAGAAAAAAAAGCCCTTGCGGCAGCCTGATTTTTACCACATTTTCAGATTTTACCAAATTCTCACCCTGTTATTTACTTGTTTATTTTATTTTTTGGCTTTTGCCCTACCTGCTTCCTGGAACTGTTCACCGGACTCGAACCCCGTCGTCGTGGTTAACTACCACGTCACAAGTCCGCCGACATATGCAGCGAGCCACTGGAAAAACTGTTAACAGCGAAAAAGCTGTCCATACAGAGGTAAGCGGTCAGCTGGTAAGCGCAAAAAGGAACAGCGTCATACCGCCCTGTAGCGTTCATTTTAAAGACGAAATGCAGCCATACGTACCTCTGGCTACATAATTCGCGATCTCCAAAAATTTATATAGGGTTTCAGAATGAGTTCTCTGCACACATAAACATATCTATAGCATGTTTCTTTAACTTTAAGAGTTGTGTCATCAAGCATAAGCAAAGATGACAGTAAACCTTATTTACTAACTGTAAACAGGATTTACTGCAAACGAAAGGAAGGATTATGCCTTTAGACCATCATTCATCATGACAGGTTCAGAAACACACTCTTAATCAGCATTTGTGAATGTTTTGCATATATTTTCCAGATTTGTAATAATGGGGAGACCATGGCTGGTTATCACAAGGCTACACAAAACAATGCCTATTGGCATTTTTGAGAGTCAAAAAACATAACTGTAATAAATCTCAGATATTCTGACACTGATTGGCTGTTGTCATTTTCCTCTTATCTCGACTTATCTCAACCATTAGTGTTTATATTCAGCTCTGGGTTCACCTTTAAACCACTCCAGCCAATAGCAGAACATGCAACTACTGGGGAGGTGGGCATAAAGATAGTAAAGCCACATCTGATTAGTCAAATTTAGATAAACAACCAATGCATAAATGAAAAGTATTTTATTGCACGTCTACAATACTTATATTTTACTATTATCACAAAAACGATAATTTTGCGATATATTGTGCAGCCCTACTGGGCATTTTTCTTGATATCATTTAATGTCGGTTGTTGTTATTTTGCTTACCTGATTGTCGATCTTGTGTGCCACTATGGTTGCCCCCTCCTCGATCTCTGCTTCATTCAGTGGCCGAATGCGCAGAGCAACCTTAATCAGTGCATATCATTAATTACAAAATAAATAAATCACAAATTTGCCTTTATCCTAGTATGTGCATAAAACAACATGTTTGTCAATAAAATTAAAAATGTCTTGGTGAAATACTGATTGGTTTTTATATCCATATTTAAATCTACAATAACACTCATCGAGCTCTATAGGAAACAGCGGATAGATGTCACATAAGAAAGTATGATATCTCAGTTACTGTAAGTGTAATCCAGTACACTAACTTAGTAAGGGTGAATATTTATTATGTAAGCATATAAAAAGGCTGAACAGTTCTGAGAACAAGGTTATCCCAGGTCAGGAGTAGTGTTGACACACACACACACACACACACACAGAACACAATATTCTCTATAGTAGCATGTGCATTGGTTTAATATTTGTGCACTAAACAGTTCAGATTTGTTTTGTTTTAAAGCTTATGCTAATTTTGTGAAATACTATTATAAGTTTTAAAAAATGTAATATATTAAAACATTTAAAAAAATGTTTTATTTATGCCTATGGCTGCAGTTGCCAGTGTCACACCTTTGAAAACCATTCTAATATGCTGATTTGGTGCTTTTATATGGTTGAAAACCATGTTGTATGTTTTTCTGCTTATTTTTGTAGAAACTGCTACATTTGTCTATGTTAAAATTCTTTGAATATAAAATATAATAGATTTTTAAATACAAATCTTTTATAACATTTGAAATGTCTTCAGTTTGTATACATATTTCAAGCATTACAGCTGAACAACAGAACATGTTCAGCCACATGTTCATTCATTTCTTATTGAATAGTAATTGTTTATGTCATGCAGTTTCACATTTGTTGATTAGCTAGTAAATTCCAAATTAAATAAATCTTAAATGCAAAAAAAAAACCTATTTTGGCTTTCTAAATGTGTAAATAAACACTAGGTTTCCCTTTTGACAACATGTCCCACCACAAAAGCTCAGTACATTACAAATATCTTATTATATGCTCTGATCTTGTAAACCCAAGCCTTCCTATGTCATCATGACTTATTAACGAATGTTATGTTATTATAATGTTGTCTTCTTTCACAAGAGAGACGTTATGTTCACTTGTTGAATCTGTCCTGTCCCACAGGAGCCACATTATCATGCCTATCAACGAGAAGCCACATTTTCCTGACAGAATTATGCGAACCTGAAAATAGCAGGCTTGGCAATTACAAGAATTAGATGTTGAACAAACTGTGGTGCTTTAAAAAACAAGCTTACCGTGAGCTGATGGTCCATCCATTCTCCAGGCAAATCCTTCATGTTTTATTCCCAAGTTACTGTTACTCCGACCTGTTCTGGAGTGTCCAAAAGCCTGTTTTTAACAGACAAGATCAACATACGCCTCAGCTATAGCGGCACGAGAATAAACTGGTGATTTACCGTGGGTTAGTTAATCTTCTTGATGGCTGGGTAATCTCATGCTGGCCTCAGCGGAGGTCCTGAAGTCACCAGCGGACTGTTGTTAACGGAGATCAAACCCCTAGAGGCGTAAAACAACTTGCCATGCGGAGATGCCAACCCATCCCCTCAGAGCAACTAAAAGAACATTTACTGCAGCCTAAAATATAGACAGACTCGTTTATAAGAGTGTAAACGATTTAACAGGGGTGAATGATAAAAGTTTAAGCGGGTTTGTGGCTTTTAAACTAGCATATAAGACACTGGCGGCGTGTGCTGGCGCGAGAAGATTGTTACTGTTGCCATAGAGACAAGTACACACCCGTTTGGTTACATTAATATATTTTAGCGCCAAAAATTTGTCAAAACAATTAATATAGTTTTCATATATATCTTTTTCCATGCTTTTAACAAGCAAACATATGATTTTAAATATAAAAAGCAGTGAAAATGAACATTAAATACAATTAAAATGTTTAATAAACACTTTCATTTGGTTTAAGTTTCATTATAGTTTGTATGGTGATTTTGTTAACATTTATATTTTTGATAACATATATTTTAGTGTCTTTTTGTTTTGTTCCTTTTTAGACAATATTATAAGACCAGTTTGACCAATACAAGCATCAGAATTGTTATTATTCGTTCATTCACTTTCCTTCGGCTTAGTCTCTACAAAATAATTAATTCCTTAGTTGTAGTAGTAGTAATAATAATCTAGTCAACTAATTTCAAAATATGAAGGCTTTATGCTTTATTGACTATAAAAATTGTATATGTTTACTTTAAATACATTAAAATTTTTAAAGGAGTACAAGTTCATTCATTCATTCATTCATTTCGGCTTAGTCCCTTTATTAATCTGGGGTCGCCACAGCGGAATGAACCGCCGGAATGAACTTATCCAGCATATGTTTTACGCAGCGGATGCCCTTCCAGCTGCAACCCATCTCTGGGAAACATCCAAACACACCCATTCACACTCATACACTACGGACAATTTAGCTTACCCAATTCACCTACACCGCATGTCTTTGGACTTGTGGGGGAAACCGGAGCACCCGGAGGAAACCCACGCCAACACAGGGAGAACATGCAAACTCCACACAGAAACGCCAACTGGCGAGGCTCGAACCAGCGACCAGCGACCTTCTTGCTGTGAGGCGAACGTGCTACCCACTGCGCCACTGTGAGGCCCGGAGTACAAGTTATTCATTATTATCTATATCACGTTTCTTATCTTACCTGCTGCATTTGTTTTTAAAACATTCACTTGAATAAAATATAATAATATTATTAAATAATACAGTAATGCAAGACATTAACACTTTCAAATTATTAAACCACACGACAAACTTTGCGCCACTTCCATTTATTACAGAGGAGTAAACATACACGATCTTGTATGTCTGTATGGAGGCTTGAAAACAATTTCAGTTCATGGGAAATTCATGTAAAAGACAAGGTTAAATAAAATACATAATAAAATCTCATATCAAATACCTTTTTATGATGCTAGTAAAAGACTTGTGCTTGTCATGCCATAAATTACACCTCTCTGTTTCAATGCTTTTGTGTTAAAATTCCTGTATAGTTATTTTACTTACAGCATGTGCAGCTTTGATTTGACATTATGCCTCATAATACTGCAGCACATTGGCATGCCAAGTCATGAGTGAAGATTTCATGATATCTAGAATTTTAAATAGACCATTTTGAGGGATGTAAACAAAAACAATGGTTCCAACGTATTTCCTGTTTTACATTTTTAATTTCTATAGCTTCCGAGAATCCAAAAAGAGCCACATATTGACAAATAATGTCTTTACAGATAGTATGTTAAGTTAAATTGCCTCTTGTTATAGTTATGAAATAGTTTGATAACAAGCAGGAAATGTTCATGGGCCAATGACATCACCACATTGAAATGCTCTATAGAATTATGTTGGGGGAAACGCATCAATAAAACATTTTCATCGTAAACAAAATGTTCTTGTGTGAAACACCACGGTACAAAAGAAATTCCTCTCTTGTATCAGAAACCCATCAGCCATAATAACCCACAAAACAGCACCATTGTTTTTAAGAAGTATGTTTTCTATTTCTGTCAGCAAAATAATGATAAAAAAAGTTGCTTCTCTGTACTCTTTTTCAATGAATTTACAAGAACAAGTCAATTCTCTGTACTCCTTTCAGTCAGTTCTACAAGAAAATGATTTGAAAGTGGGCTATGACTGATATGAGCTTACTTAAAATTCATATTAGAATTAAACAACATCCCTTCTAAGTAGGAATATACAGTGAATCAACAAGTGTATTTACATGCACATTTAAACAAATGTATTCCTTCTGAAATCATACTAGATTGGTTTTTTGCAAGTTTGGATTACCAGCCTTAATAATGCATTCGCAATTTGGCTTCATCCAATATGTTCACAAAATGAATCAGACTACAGTTGTTCTTAACTTTTGCACGGTATCTCCAAAAGACAGCGGTGACATTATTTTAACCAACATAACTTCCACTGTCTCTCTAACAATGACTATAAGTCTCAATAATCATTCATTCATTCATTAATTTTCATTTCGGCTTAGTCCCTTTATTAATCTGGGGTCGCCACAGCGGAATGAACCGCCAATTTATCCAGCATATGTTTGACGCAGCGGATGCCCTTCCAGCTGCAACCCATCTCTGGGAAACATCCATACACACCCATTCACACTCATACACTACGGACAATTTTAGCTTACCCAATTCACCTATACCGCATGTCTTTGGACTTGTGGGGGAAACCGGAGAACCTGGAGGAAACCCACGCCAACACGGGGAGAACATGCAAACTCCACACAGAAACGCCAACTGACCCAGCTGAGGCTCGAACCAGCGACCTTCTTGCTGTGAGGCGAACGTGCTATCCCCTGCGCCACCGTGAGGCCTCTCAATAATCAAGAAAAAGCTATTGCGAGCCCCATTTCATATATTTGATTATGCATTTGTTATTGGGAATATTTGATCAAGCACTTGAGTATTCAAAGACCGGCTGGATTTAGCTGCAAATATAAACATACTTAATGTGTCTCTCAATGAAGCACGTAAGATGAAGCTCCTTGGCACTCTCCAGCAGTGTTTTGCATGCAAGTTACTCCAGGTCTCCGAGATTAATGATCTCCTCATTGATGAAAAATTCAATTGTTTCTTCCTCCCAGTCTTCCACATTGCTGTCCAGTTCATCTGTGTCCACACCTGAGAGAGAATAATTTAGTAGCAACTTAACTTTAGTAGATGTTTTTTAAAGACCTTTTGCTTTTATCGCTTAGGTGTAAAGTTAAGTTAATAAACAGAAGTGCTAAAAAGAAGGGCATTTAGATGAATATGTAAATATGTGCTGTATGATTATGTCAACAAGAAAATAAACAGATTTAGGCATCACTATATTTTGTTTCAGCATTGAAATCACAATATTTTCATTCCAAGCGAGTTTAAAGGGATTCTCACAATCAAATCTTTTATGAATTTCCTTCTTCTGTTGATCACAAAAAATGCAGTCATTGTCATCCATAGTAGGAATAAAAATTAAAAAAAAACTACAAAAGTCAACATCTGTTTTTTCCAACATTCTTCAAAATCTCTTTTGTGTTCAACAGAAGAAAGAAATGAAAAAGCAGGTTTGGAACAGGTGACGGATGAGCAAATGATGACAGAATTTAAATTTTTGGGTGAACCATCCCCTTTAATGCTGAAATGCACTATAAATGATAGTCAGTAGCTTTATCAAAGATTATTTGTATTTAATTTATACATTGAAGACTGCAGTTACCTGAATATTGTTACTTAAAAAAAAAACAAACACTGGATATTTGAATTGAAAACTTATTCTTTTGTATTTGTTTAAAAAATGAAGTATGTTTACACATTTAATGCAGATGCACTACAAAATCACTCTAATAAAATGAATCAAAATTTTCCAAAACTGTCCAGCTTTAAAGCACATAAAGAAAATTACAACATTTGCTGGGTTTCCATCGCCGTTAATGCACATTTAAGAATTGAATGATGGAAATGACACAAGCTCTGCAATTTGGCACTCAAGTCAGTGTTTCTCACCTCCTCTGAGCTGAAGGCGCAGCTCTCTCTGCTGGCCGTAAAGCTGAATTGCACTGTCTTTGTACCTTCTGTACTCTTCCATCATCAGACGACGTTTGTCCACCAACTCCTGCATCACATATATTGCAGAAAAGAATAAATAAACACATAATTGATGGCTTTTAAATCTCTTCAAAAACTGCTGACCTTGGAAGCTTTGGACTGGCTCAGTCTGTCCTTTTGCTCGAAGATTTTTGAATACTTCTTGAGGTCTTTCTTAATCGCCTGTTAAAAGAAGGAAAACCTCAGTCTGCATGGTTATTGTCAGAGTGAGGCTCTTATGCTTAGTTCAGAGTACACAATATATGAAAAATCTCGATACAAGCAATACAAGCCATCTCGTATATTAGGGCTGGGCGATATGGCAAAAATGCCATCTCGATAACTATTTTCCATATTGAAAGATAACGATATATATTTTGATATAAGTTGTTAATGCTTCCAGATTTCAAAGAGTATCCCAACAATGACTGAAGCCACAAAAAATAAGAGAGTCATTAAACATATTTTCAGGCAAAAAAATTTCGGTGGCCAAAAATTCGCTACATCTCTAATATCAACACACTTCTAGATTCCCATTGTTCCCATTTCCAAGTCCAGAGCTTATCATTGTTATTGACAAATTTTATCGCGATTCCATATAATATCGTTTATCGGCCCAGCCCTGCAATATTCATTCATTCATTCATTTTCATTTCGGCTTAGTCCCTTTATTAATCTGGGGTCGCCACAGCGGAATGAACCGCCAACTTATCCAGCATATGTTTTACACAACGGATGCCCTTCCAGCTGCAAACCATCCCTGGGAGCCCTGCAATATATATTACGATATAGTGCCTTTTCAGTAAATTCAATCAATTAATAGTTGGAAGGGACAATTTATTTATTTATTTTCTACATTTAAAGTATTTAAAGTCAAATCTACTCATTCATATAGGGTCATATTTGTTACTTTATTTAGAACTTCAAGGCAAACGTTTAATTGAGAATGTAGAAAATATATAAAATAAATATTAAGAAAATATAAAACAGTATTCAAAAACTAATGATTAAAAGCGAAAAACAAAAATAAATCACTAAATAAATTGTAAACATTGTAGAATAAGTGAATAAAATGATACGAGATCATGACATTACAAATGCAAACAGTATAAAATGCTGCCACCTTTATTTGCTCTTGACTGAGTAAAGTAGGAGGGCGTGGTCTCCATAGCAATTGGCAGAATCTATCTTTATTGTTCTTTTGCAGAAGACGACCCTGGAACGTCCAAAGCCAGTATGCATTGTCCACCTGTGTGTGTAAAATAAAAGCACACATATAGTATAGTAATCAGGAACCCGTTAGGAGTAGATCATATCAAATTACTTAAAGTAAAAAAAACATTTACTTTCTTACCGACATGACATTAAATGTCAGTTTACCTTGTGGCTCCACCAGGAAACGGAAGTCACCACATATCTGCCTGTAGGGTCCCATTCCACATCAGAGGCCATGTAATGCTCTGCGATATACATAATGGTACAATCTGACGTGTCCACAAATGTAAGAGCGCCATTCATACTGCACAGAAGAACAAAAACAGCATCCAATTTTTTTCCCCAAATCTTATAAACTGGTATTGCAAAAATTGGTTGTAGTTAAATTGATAAAAAGTGTCAGTAGGAACATTCGTAATGTTACTAAACATATCCATTTCAAATAAATGTTATTTTAAATGTATTATTCAGTACATAATATAATGTAATATGGGGTGGCACGGTGGCGCAGAGCCTTTGCACAGGCTCACCAAAATTCGACAATAGAAGATTGGAAAAACGTTGCTTGGTCTGATAAGTCTCGATTTCTGCTGTGACATTTGGATGGTAGGGTCAGAATTTGGCGTCAACATGAAAGCATGGATCCATCCTGCCTTGTATCAATGGTTTAGGCTGGTGGTGGTGGTGTAATGGTGTGGGGGATATTTTCTTGGCATATTTTGGGCCCATTAGTACCAAATGAGCTTCGTGTCAACACCACAGCCTACCACATGGTCAGCCAGTATTGTTGCTGACCATGTACATCCCTTTATGACCACAGTGTACCCATCTTCTGATGGCTACTTCGAACAGGATAACGCGCTATGTCATAAAGCGCGAATCATCTCAGACTGGTTTCTTGAACATGACAATGAGTTCACTGTACTCAAATGGCCTCCACAGTCACCAGATCCCAATCCAATAGAGCACCTTTGGCATGTGGTGGAACGGGAGGTTCGCATCATGGATGTGCAGTCGACAAATCTGCAGCAACTGCGTGATGCTATCATGTCAATATTCCAGTACCTTGTTGAATCAAAGAAAAAGGAGATCCTACCCGATACTATTAAGGTGTACCTAATAAAGTGGCTGGTGAGTTGTATAATATAATATAATATAATATAATATAATATATTACCTTCGCAGACCTGCCAGTACCATGAACTGGCCCTGTGGACTCCAAAAAATACTGTTGGCCTGCTGCTTATCAAACATCTCTGGAAAACCACACAGTAGTTCAAAAAATAAATAAATCATCGTCATAATAGCTATTTACATGGAAGAACCAAAAATAAAACTCTGGCCTGAAACTGGTCATTTAGGATACACTGTCTGAAAATGACTTTGTAACTTTTTCTTTATATATAATATTCATGAATTTCAACTAAGCATTGAAAGACTAACATTTGTAATGTTTGTTTCAATCAAAACAAAGCAAAATAGCACAATTCAAGACACATTTATTTAAATACACAATCAATGAAGGCATCAAAGGTTAAGTAAAAATATAATGATCCTTCAACTATTTTTGGCCCAAAACCAAATTTTCGGTTTCTATAATTTCTATAATACATACAAATATATGTATATTTGTAGTATTATGTATACAAATATATTCACTACTGTATGCATTATACATATACAGTACATATATAATATAAATAGTTTTTTGTATTTGATGAGTGAAAGAACTTACTGATTAGCTCAATCTTTCCGTTGCTCTTGACGTGATAAAATGAGGCATTAATTCTGGGAGATTCTCCATGTAATACCGCAAACTTATTGCCATTGGGCTCCCAGGCAAATGCAATGATGCTCTCTAATAAAGATCAGATGTTCTGTTTAGACACCTCAGACGAAACACAATGATGCGCTTAGTTTACTTTGTTCTTTAAAATAATTTAATTACCTTTCATTTCCACCACATCTACAGGAACCTGCTTTTCTCTCATGCGGAAAATCTCAAAGTTTGTGACAACACCCTATTGAAGAACAAAAAACAAAACGGGTACAAAATATGACAGAATATAAAAAAAAAGAAAATGAAATGATTGAATGATGTTATACACACCCACACACACACACCTGTGTTCCTCTGGGCGTTCGGTCCACTTTCACACACAAGTAGTCGCCCTGCCGCTGCCAGTGAAGTTTACAGTCCACCACATTGAACAGATTCCTCACCCGAATCTCTAAACGGGAAGGGAACTGCATGAGCGTCACCCTGGCTGGAATGTCCTTGTCTTCTGGGACCCAAAAGGCAATGATGTTGTCTCCCGGTGACCAAGAGAAATCTCTGTCAGGCAGTAAACAGACAATTTAGAGTTACAGATTATATTTAATAATCTGACTCCCTGGTAAAACACAAAGTCATTTTTAAAAGAATCCTTTTTTTTTTTACATTTTAGAGGAATTTTAAATCAGGATCACTATACTTAAAACTAATTACCTAATGTAAATGTTAATATAAAGTGTTAATAGACTGAAATAAACTAAGCTAGAGTATAAAACAACATAAATAAAATAACTACAAAAGAAATAAAATGAGTATATAGAGAATATATCTGAAAGTATATACATACAGTGCATCCGGAAAGTATTCACAGCGCTTCACTTTTTCCACATTTTTTTATGTTACAGCCTTATTCCAAAATGGATTAAATTCATTTATTTCTGAGGTCAAGAGCACTCTAAAGCAGGTTTTCATTCAGGATGTCTCTGTTCATTTCTGCATTCATCTTTCCCTGTATCCTGACTAGTCTTTCAGTTCCTGCTGCTGAAAAACATGCCCACAGCATGATGCTGCCACCACCATGCTTTCCTGTAGAGATGGTATTAGCCTGGTGATGAGCGGTGACTGGTTTTCTCCAAACGTCACGCCTGGCATTCACTCCAAAGAGTTAAATTTTTAGTCTCATCAGACCAGAGTATTTTGTTTCTTATGGTCTGAGAGTCCTTCAGATGCCTTTTGGCAAATTCCAGGCAGGGAGTGGCTTCCGTCTGGTCACACTTCCATACAGGTCTGATTGGTGGATTGCTGCACAGATGGTTGTCCTTCTGTAAAGTTCTGCTCTCTCCACAGAAGAACGCTGGAGCTCAGACAAAGTGACCATCGGGTTATTAATCACCTCCCTGACTAAGGGCCCTTCTCCCCCGATTACTCAGCTTAGATGGCCGGCCAGCTCTAGGAAGAGTCCTGGTGGTTACAAACATCTTCCACTTATAGATGATGGAGGCCACTGTGCTCATTGGAACTTTTAGAGCAGCAGAAATTTTTCTGTAACCTTCCCCAGCCTTGTGCCTCGAGACTATCCTGTCTTGGAGGTCTACAGACAATTCCTTTAACTTCATGCTTGGTTTGCGCTTTGACATGCACTGTCAACCCTGGGACCTTATATAGACAGGTGTATGCCTTTTCAAATAATCTCCAATCAACTGAATTTACCAACAATTTTGCAACAATTTCAAAAAATCTTTTTTCACATTGTCATTATGGGGTATTGTGTGTAGAAATTTGAGGAAGTAAATGAATTTAATCCATTTTGGAATAAGGCTGTAACATAAAAAAATGTGGAAAAAGTGAAGCTCTATGAATACTTTCCGGATGCACTGTATATAAGAACTAATTAACTAGATAGATAGATAGATAGATAGATAGATAGATAGATAGATAGATAGATAGATAGATATTTCAATAATACCAAAATAACACTCGTCTAGTTTCTATTCTACAGTTCTGCATATATTTGTAAAGACTTACTTTATTCCACTTATTTTCAAACTCTTCTTATCTAGCAGTCCCATTGACTGGAAGAAATAAACAAAGACATTTAATTTAAAATGGAAGTACAGGAACTGCATGTTGTTTTTGAAGAATAAAGTCTTACTGGGGTTTCATAGATGCTCAGAGTGTCTTGTGTCATTCTGGCAAAGAACTTCCCATCTTGACTCCACCTGTGAGAGAAGCAATTCACTAATTCTTACGGAGAGCAGCAGGCAAAACTCCATTCATTAAAAAGATTTTTTTTTAACAATAACTGATAAATCTTTGAAGACAGACCTGTTATGAGCTCAGAGGTTCTTCATTCATTCTATATGTTTTTGTTAAACCCATCTGCTCACATCAATTCACCTTGTTTTAATCCTGACCTTTTAAAAGAAGAAGAAATGCAACCCCCCCCTCCCCGACATAATCTAGGATGCTTTACATAAAATAAGATCTTTAGCTCTGCTCATTCCAGTGAAACACTAGAAATATGTAATTGAGTCATTCTGGATGCCCAGGGTAGGCAAGTACTGCAGAATTTTGCTCCAACCCTAACCATACACACCTAAACAAGCCAATCAAGGTCTGAGTGTTACTAGAAAGCTAGGCTGTATCTGAAATCACTCCCTATACCCTTAAATAGTGCGAAATTTGACAGAGCAGCCATTTCTAGTGGTGTCCAAAACCATATTGGACGTTATAAAGTCCACTCAATCAATCCCACAATGTACTCCAATATTGAGTGTACAACCCATGCACACTTAAAAGTTAGAAAATGAGTTTGCCCCCAAATGAATTTCTGCATCTGACCACAAGAGGGCGGCCATACAGCGGAATTCTTTTGGTGAAAGTTTTAAAATAAAATATAATTAAAGTAACATTTGTTTACATGGCAGACATCAAAATACTTTGTTTCATTACTAATAAACAGCTCGCTAAGTGTTATATAACTATCACATGGTCTGACTGAGAAGTTTACTGTAATATCTAATCTGTCTGAGAGATTTATCAACCAGCAAAGCGCAAACAAAACAGAGTGCTCAAATTCACGTACTCATTTCATTCACTCATTTAAGTGGACTATATTAGTGGACTAATGTAGGGAATAGTAAATAAGGGTATAGGGGGCAGGTGAGTTTTTTTTTTCCAAGGCTGTATCAAAACTCTCCAGGTCCGAACTTGACTACCACCCCTGTCCTATGCACACAAAATACTTGAATATTTGTATATGCATATTTTGCAGTAAACGTTTATATTAATGTGGACTACAACTTTAAAAGTAGTTGGATGTGGACACTAATGGACTCTGAATTAGGGCTGTGCGATATGACACTATACAGTATCGTATGGACAATTTAAATGTTATAAAATTCTGTAAAATTATTCTTCATTAAAGTTACAAATGTTGTACATTTTTGTGCCCAAATGCTTTAAACTCTCTTGAAATGCCTTTAAAACACATGCAAATGATAAAGTTTAAATCTGTTATGGTTTTACTTTGCAGTATACTCCACAATTTTACATATTTTCAATATTTGTGATCAACTATAATCCCTAATAACAAAAAAAAACTATTGTACATAAGTGCATACAAAAAAATACATATAAAATAATAATATCACTCACTTAAAAATAGGCCAGTGCGCCGAACTCTCACAGTGAAAGCCTCGTTTCTTCTGTCCGGTCAGGATGTCCCAGATGATGATGGCTTGAGGGTCTTCTTTAGTGTCTATCAGTGGGCTGAATGTCACCACATACCTGCCAGATATTTCGAATCCATTATTCTCATCCGTAACTCAGAAATAGCTGCTCTTGCAATCTCTCAGAGCTTTACCTTTCGCATGGGGAGAAGTCGATGAGAGAGACGCCCTGATGGCTGAACCGCTGGATCTGCTTGAACTTCTCTCCACCCCACAATGCAATTCCTCTTTGGTGAAAGGTGGCCAGGTATGTACCTTTGGGAGACCAGCGGACGTAAGTCTCTGTCCATCGCTGTAGAAAGATTTAACGTTATTTCAAATAAGTTATATTGCATTTGGTTTGCAGAATGACACGACCAGATCTGGAGATTGTAAATAATACCGTAAATGAATCATTGTGGACTTTCAGCAGTTTTGAACGTAATTATTTCACCAGTAAAATGTAGATAAATGTGTCTAGTTCATCCAAAAATTTTAAATTCAGTTACACTGTAAAAGTCATGACAACAAATGCTTCCATGTTATTTTAACTTAATTTAATAAGTTAATCAGGTTTCAATTCAATATATTATACATATATAAATATGGGGTGGCACGGTGGCTCAGTGGTTAGCACTGTCGCCTCACAGCAAGAAGGTCGCTGGTTCGAGTCCCGGTTGGGCCAGTTGGCATTTCTGTGTGGAGTTCTGTGCACATTCTAAGTGTTTCGGGGAAATATGCTAGGGCTTGGTGAATATCAAACCAAAATTATTATTCAATGAAGCTTCTGAGCATTTGATTTTAAGCACGATTGATTATTTATGAGACTAATAGGCACAGTTCTCTCCAGCTCAGCCACAAAAATACACAAAATTAATAAAGCATATAACAGTGCCTACAATGTAAAAAATCTCTTGCTGAATAATTTTATTTTATTTACGTTTTCTACCCATCTTTACTTACATAAGTCAAACTGATATATTAAGCTAAACTTTGTGTTACTTAAAAAATTGTATTAACTTATTAAAATAAATAAAGTAACATAAAAACATTTGTTGTCATGATTTTTTTCTCATACATTTTTTTACAGTGTAGAAATTATTAAAAAGCCATTATATGGACACATGCAAAAGGTCTTTTTTCCTCCTTTTTTGGCCAGAGAAAAAAGAAAAGGTTACTGCATTGGAACAACACCAAGATGAGTAAATTATTAATTAATTTTCATTTTTGGGTAACTAACCCTTTAAAATCTTTGGAGTAGATAGTAAATCTTTTTTGTTTAAGGGATGCACTTCAATCACCGTCTGGTTCGGCTCAGCTGCCAAAACTGACCTCCGCAGACTACATCGAATAGTCCGGACAGCTGAACGAATCACTGGCACTACCCTTTCTACACTTTAAGAACTGTACTCTTCCAGAGTGAGTAAAAGGGCTTACAAAATCACTCAGGACCCCTCACACCCAGCGCACTTCCTGTTTGAACTGTTACCGTCTGGTCGGCGCTACAGAGCACGAAGCACAAAAACAGCCAGACACAGGAAAAGTTTCTTTCCTCAGGCCATCTACCTCATGAACAGTTAAATATTCCCCTACTGTGCAATAAACGTGCAATACTTTCTCATACGCACTTGTACACAGCACCTTATAACAATTTACAGTGCAATACTTTTTCTACGCAGTTGTACACGGCACCTTATAACTAGTATATTTATAACAAATCTGCACATACAATTCAACATCCAGAGCTTTTTGACTGATTGCATCTCTGTTTAATGTTTGTTGTCTTTTTCATATCTATTTCGTGCTGTCATTTGTCACTTTATGTACACTGGAAGCTTCTGTAGCCAAAACAAATTCCTTGTGTGTGTAAAGCACACTTGGCAATAAACTTATTCTGATTCTGATTTAAAGAAAAACACGTTCTCCCCTATTGTGGTCAATCTAAACATTAATATTATAAAAAAATGAACAAACATAGCAAAGTAAATTAAAAATATTAATAAATACTGAAATAGCATAAAATAAAATAAATGCTTAATTTACATTGAAGCAAAACTGTTTACAAGTAAATATGCTCACAGCTCTCTCTTCCACCAGTATCGGCTCCTTTGAGTCATTCGAGAATATGGCGGTTCGCTCTCCCGACTCATAGATTACACTGTATTGATCACGGCAGTCTGGATCCTCAAGCCAGTGCCTCATGTTGCCCTGCGGTAAACAGAGAAAGGAAAAGAAATGATGTAATGCAAAGACATAAATAGCTTCTCACTTAAAACAAACAGATACCAAGCCAAATTAACAAGCCCATATTTCAATAGTTTAAAATATATTGGCAAGGTGTTTTTAAATATTCATAAATAGTTATCAAAATAGAAAAATACAGATGCAGAACTACATACAAAGTCTTTAAATGGCTGTTTTTCAGGGGTTTCCCACAGATCACTGATGTTCATGTACCTGAAACACACAGATACATGGTTCATGAATATTTGTATATTAAACTATTCTTATTTTTTTTACAGCTGGCAACAAAAGAGTCGGTCCCACTTTAAATTAAGTGGCCTTAACTACTAGATACATAAAAATAATATAGCGTGTTCATATTGTATTGCACAACACTTCTGGTGCTATTGAGGTGGGATACAGGTATGAATGCTGTAGGTTTAACAGTGGGTTAATGTGTAAGGGATGGCTCAACAGTGTAATTATGATAGGTGCAATGTAAAAACATGTTTGCATATAATAAGTGCATTGTACCAAATGATTCATTTAAATGTAAATATATTAATTAAGGCCACATAATACACTGAAAATAAAATATTCAATAGATTTACTATTTTTTAAGGTGTTTGGTTGCAAACCATTTGTATGGGCTGAATTTAAACAAACAAATGAAATCTAGCAATGTTCAACTTAATTTGTTTGTTTAAATTCAGCCCATATAAATTGTTTGCAACCAAACACCTTAAAAGAAAATTGTAAATCCAATGAATATTTTTTTTCAGTGTATAAAGTTGGACCAAAGAGTCATAAACCAATCATAACCATTATATTCTGCTTCAAATATATAACTTATGACATACTTATTAAAATCTGTGAAGAGATTGACTCTGAATGTGTGCTGTTTGTCCAGCTTGTAACCGTCGGCACTCTTCACAGCTTCCAGAGCCTGGTTAGGGGACACATACTCCAGAAAGATGTACCTGAGAACAAAGTACACGGATGCTGTTTCACATCTGATAACACATTATGGACATAAGGTCATATTTTATAGTTTTATCTGCAAAGCCTTTACATTTTAAAGTCATTGATTTACCCTTTGGTGGTCCCAGCTGCTTCAGGGTAAAATTCATTCGTGATTTTTCCGAATTTGGAGAAGATTTTATGGATCACATTTTTCAGTTTTTCCAGTCGTTCAGGGCCCACCTGAGGAACGCTGTCCACCACCACCACCGAATCAATGCCATCAGCCTCCAAAGGTCTGTCTCTCAAAACATCCTCCAACAACTCTGCGTAAAAGCACACAGTTAACTTATCACTCACATGGCGAAATTAAATGTAGCACTGTATTAATTAGACTAAGAACATATAATCGGGGCAGCACGATGGCGCAGTGGGTAGCACAATCGCCTCACAGCAAGAAGGTCGCTGGTTCGAGCCCCTGCTGGGTCAGTTGGCGTTTCTGTGTAGAGTTTGCATGTTCTCCCCGTATTTGCGTGGGTTTCCTCCAGGTGCTCCGGTTTCCCCCACAAGTCCAAAGACATGCGGTATAGGTGAATTGGGTAAGCTAAATTGTCCAAATTTATATCTTAGGGAAAAATAATAAATAAAATTTTCAAGAAAAACAAAAAATATACACAATTTAGCTGAAATGTTGTAGTTTGTAATTTGTTTTTGCAATATTTTGCATGAATTTAAATGTATTATCTTTCCATTTCTAAAGATGTTCTGTGACTAAAATATAATTTTAATAAATATATATATGTTTAATAAATCTGTTTTATTCAAATGCACCGATATATATTACCCATATTCGCTGAGAAATGGAAAAAAATATTCATTTTCAAAATGGGGTGTACTCATATATGTTGAGCACTGTAATTACAAAAATTAATTAATTCATTTTCCTTCGGCTGAGTCCCTTTATTCATCAGGGGTCGCCACAGTGGGATGAATCACCAACTTATCCAGCATATGTTTTATACAGCGGATGCTCTTCCAGCTGCAATCCAGTACTGGGAAACATCCATACACACTTATTCATACTCATCAACTACGGCCAATTTAGATTATTCAATTCACCTATAGCGCATGACTTTGGACTGTGGGGGAAATCGGAGCACCCTGGAGGAAACCCACGCCAACACGGGGAGAACATGCAAACTCCACACAGAAATGCCAACTGACCCAGCTGGGGCTCGAACCAGCGACCTTCTTGCTGTGAGACGACAGTGCTGACCACTGAGCCACCTTAATTATTCATTCATTCATTCATTTTCTTTTCGGCTAAGTCCCTTTATTAATCTGGGGTCGCCACAGCGGAATGAACCGCCAACTTATCCAGCATATGTTTTACGCAGCGGATGCCCTTCCAGCCGCAACCCATCCCTGGGAAATTCATACATACTCATACACTACGGACAATTTAGCTTACCCAATTCACCTATACCGCATGTCTTTGGACTTGTGGGGGAAACCCGAGCACCCGGAGGAAACCCACGCCAACACGGGGAGAACATGCAAACTCCACACAGAAATGCCAACTGACCCAGCCGAGGCTCGAACCAGCGACCTTCTTGCTGTGAGGCGCCACCGTGCAGCCCCCACCTTAATTACAAAAAATAATTTACAAATTCAATGGCTCAATACAATCTAAATAAACATATTCATTACACTGTCATTCAACAAAAAAGACAGATTTATGTACTTATTTTGACCCGTTTACAAAATAATAAGTGATCATACTAAATGTCATTACGTTTCATTCATAGGTTTTACTCATTACATTAAAAACTTGCTTGCTAATTAATAAAACCTAATGGTTGAATGATACTGTATTGGTAAAAAAAAAAAAAACCAACGTACTAAAATGACAGTAAATGATCCTCAAACAGAGGCTTTTGTGATATGTCATCAAATAATTCTTGTTAATATGCCTGATAAGATATTTGGGAATATAAACAGCTTTTACACTGAATTATATGTTAGTATGTGTCTTCAGCAAATCAATGTAAAGATGTATCATATCCTATTTTCTCCCCTCAGAAAATATATAATGAAACAGAACAGATTATAATGAACGCGGGAAAAATTGTCTTTGAACGATGTGCATGCACGTGTTTCTCTCATGCTGTCAAATTCATAGACACATCCATCCTTATATTCAATGCATTGCGCACACATATTTATCGCAGTGTAAGATGTCTGGAATATTAGCATTGCAGTGTAAGCCGGTAAATTGTAAATAGCAGTTGATGTGATGCTGCAGAGCCATCATTCATCGCAGCATCTTTACCTTCATCTTCGATGTCATCCACAAAATCCTCCGCGTCGCTGAACGAAGGCTCCTCTTCTTCATCAAATTCGGATTCAGCCGCCATATTTGCCGTGTCCTGCATTTTACGGACTAGGGTTGTGTAGAGTGTGAGTTTAGTATGTTTGCTTTTTTTCTTAGACAACTACTAGTAGAAATGCGTCAGATAACGTTTGCTGCCTCCAGACTGCGCAGTTATGAACTCAAAAAGCGTAACCATGCATGCGAGTTGTTGCTAAAAGGGATACAGCTGCGACTGAAAGTTAAAGATAATTATTTATATTATTAATTAAATTATCGATTAATTGTTTTTTTTTATTATTAACGTCTACCCCTAACCCAACCGTAAACATACCCCTCACAGTAAAAACAATAATTATACTGAGTATTATTCATATTATTTATTAAATTGTATTTTATTAACGTCTAAGTTCCAACGACCCCAACTCTAAACCCCCTGACAGTAATGTAAAGCAGTAATTATACCGAGTATTATTCATATTTTTTATTAAATTACCCATTAAATAGTTTTTTATGAACGTCTACCCCAACCCTCACAATAATGTAAAATATTAATTATTGTTGTTCAGTGTCACAAAAATTAAGCTATATTGACGTGAGTATCCGCAGCTGTATCCCTTCTAGACTACCCGAGTTGGTTACGCTACTCGAGAACATTAAAGTGCGCTGAATTTGCGCATACACACCGCGAAGCGTCCACGCTCAGCTTGTTGTTTCATTTGTCCTTTCCAGCACGCCGTACGGAGCGAAAATACAGCGTGAGGCAACTTTGATAACAGACTGCAGTAAATGTGATGAGCGAAAATGTATTTTGCTACATTTACAGTGTGTTGAGAAACGTTTGAATAATTTCTCCATAATTCGTAACGCAATGTTTTGTTGTTGTCACTTTCAGTTCAATGTGCAGGTGATTCAGGGACTTGTATTTGATGGACGGTGACTACTCGTCTTTGCTGCCAGCGGTCTGCCTGGTGCTGGCCGACCCGAAGCAGACTCCACCGGATGACACCTCTCTGGAGAAACTGCTGGACTGGTTCAAAGATCTGCACAGCCAAAGTCAGTAACCTGAGAATAAACTGAGACCAAACTGATACGACTAGTTGAGAAGTTTTGGTAGAGTGATGATGTCTGTGTTGTGTTTGATTGAGGTAAAGTTGCTTTTATATTCACACATTCCTTTAGGTGATACGCTATATATTGTTTACCATGGTACTTTGAATATTAGGACTGAAATCACATGCAAGTATGACATTATAAAACAACATTAGCACTATTTATTTGACTGTGGACAATGTTGCACTTTGATCTTCATTGGCTGCTAATGGGATTTCCCTATTTAGAACATGCAAATAATAACCTTACTAGTCTGAATTATAAAGAGAAAGTCTGAATGTGTGAATATAAAACCAACTTTACCTCAGTCTGGGTTTGAAGTATTTGAGGGAAATACAATTATTTTAATATATCCAGTATTTGCAATCCATTATTTTTTCCTTTACAAGCAGCCTAAATACTTTGTGTTTTTCAACAAAGTGCTGGAAACAGATTTTGTTATGAAGGCATTAAGACACTTCCTGTCTCTTGAGACCTTCATCTGGTTGATTTTTGAATCCTGTGCCTCCTATTCCTGTCAGTTGAGCTAGATACCATCTTGATTTTCAGAAGCTGCACTTGATGGTCATTTTGTGTGCATTTATGTATTTGTGTGTACATGTAGTACTGTATTTATGTGTGTGGTGTGTGTATATACAGTATAATATAATATAATATGGCAGCACGGTGGCGCAGTGGATAGCGCAATCGCCTCACAGCTAGAAGGCCGCTGGTTCGAGCCCCGGCTGGGTCAGTTGGCATTTCTGTGTGAAGTTTGCATCTTCTCCCCGTGTTGGCATGGGTTTCCTCCGGGTGCTCTGGTTTCCCCCACAAGTCCAAAAACATGTAGTATAGGTGAATTGGGAAGGCTAAATTGTTCATAGTGACTGGATGTTTCCCAGTAATGGGTTGCAGCTGGACTTTGTTTTTCAAAGTGTTTTCCTCTATTTGTGCAGACAGTGCCTATAGAAAACCATACCCTGTGAATTTTTTTATTTTGTTTTTCTCAGGTAATGGACAGGTGCTTTTAGAGCATCAGCCGTGTCTCTTGGAGTTTATTTCCAGTGTTTGTGCATCTAAAGCCACAGATCCTGCCATCCTGTCTTTCACCCTCAAACTCACTGGACTTCTGGCTGCCACCAAGCAGGACTTCCACTTGCTTGAGGTGAGACAGTTACCAAAGATTGTGTCATTTGTCACAATATAAGTGGCAGGTTATTTGCACCCATACAGAAGTCCCTCTTTTAC
This sequence comes from Danio choprae, assembly GCA_903798125.1. Taxonomy (NCBI): domain Eukaryota; kingdom Metazoa; phylum Chordata; class Actinopteri; order Cypriniformes; family Danionidae; genus Danio; species Danio choprae. The sequence goes on along the minus strand of CAIGQW010005009.1, from coordinate 5,032,340 downwards.
TGTAATGGGAGTTTTTATGCTAATTGAAATATATTCACAGAAACCAGCAGGTGACAGTAAAATAAAGTGTTTTTGAAATGAATTTTATAATATTATAAATAATCAAATCCAGTGCTTTTTGAAGTCTTGGTTAGGACACTTGGTTAGGAACCACTGTTATGGCACTAACATCAAAACAGCATCAAACAGTGCTGTGCTGTTGTCTGCAGTTTACTGTGTTTTCCATTCACATTCTGTTGTTTGTGTTCTTTATGGAAATAAGGAGAGGGGTCATTTGGTGTGTGTGTTTGAGCGCGAAGCCTGGTGTGTGTGTGATCTCTGGGAGGATGCCTCCGTTCGCAGTGGTTGGATACAGGGACTGCTGAATATGCTGAAACACCAGCAAGCTCTGGACTTAATCTGTGGAAAAGGTGAATACTGTCGTCACTAAAAACTGTGGGTAAAAAAAGTGACAAGTATAAAAAGTTGACACTTGATTTCTGAACATAGTTTAGGACCTATGAGTTTGTTTTTTTTATCTTAAATAAATTAATAATCAGCTAGAATGCATTACATTAATCAAAAGTAACAGTAAAGATTTTTAATTATGATAAATGCTGCTGTTTTGAGATATCTATTCATCAGATAATCCTGAAAAACAATTAGCAAAAATATTAACATCCAGAACTCTTTTAAGCATTGATAAAAGTAAGAAATGTTTTTAGAACAGCAAATTAACATAGTAAAGTAATTCCTCAATCGTTGTGTCAATGATCTTGGGGAAATTATGCTGAATCCAGCTTTACCATCTCTGAAATAAATGCAAATAATGGAAAAATATATTAATTATACAATCTCAAAATATGACACTTTTTAATGTATTTCTGATCAAATAAATGGTAACACTTTACAATAATGTTGTATTCATTAATGTTAGTTAATGCATGTATAACACGAAAAAAAACAATAAACAATACCTTTATTACAGTATTTATTTATCATAGTTAGTTAATGGAAATAAAGTTGTTCATTGTTAGCTCATGTTAACTCACAGTGCATTAACTATTGTTAAAAAGTATGAGTTTGGATTTGAATAATGCATTAGTAAATGTTGAACTATGATTAATAAATGTTGTATAAGTATTGTTCATTATTAGTTCATGTGAGTACATTAAATCTTATTGTAAAATGTGAGCAACAAATGTAATGTCAGTGAGCATGAGATAAATTCTTTCTTTAAAAAATAATCCATATTATTTAAAACAATAGTATTTTAAACAAATAGGATTTACCCCTCTACTTTAGAAGTCAATGGCTATAGATTACCAACATTCTTGAAATTATTGTTAAAAAACATTTACTATCCCTTTAAGACTTAATGTATTTCTTTTACATTTATCTACAGGACTCATCAAAGTGATCCTTCAGCTGCAGAACGACAGGAGTCTGTTTGTTGCCTGTTTAGCTAATCAGCTTCTAGCGAAGATCTTAAAGCTCCTCACCCCATCAGACGTGACCAGCAGCGGTGATGCTGTGGGATCCAGTGAATCCTCTTTGTGTCGTGATTGGGTCTCAGTCTCCTCCGAGATTAAGAACAGTGTGGTTAAGGCGTTGAGCTCGGAGGATCATCCGCAGGTCATCCAGGGCTTGCAGCTGCTATCACTGGTTCTGTCTCAGTGTGAAGAGCCTATCAGAAGCTCTCTGTGGAAAGATGTGCTCATGCCTCTGGAAGTCTTAATCAACAGGGGGTCTGAACCACTGACTCAGCCTCTCATGACTGTTCTTCATGCTGCTGTGATGTGAGTCCATTAGGATACTTGTTATACAGTTGAAGTCAAAATTATTCGCCCTCCTGTGAGTTTTGTTTTCTTTTTCAAACATTTCCCAAATTATGTTTAACAGAGCAAGGAATTTTTCACAGTATTTTCTATCATTTATTTTCTTCTGGAGAAAGTCTTATTTGTTTTATTTCAGCTAGAATAAAAACAGTTTTTAATATTTTTTAAAAACCATTTTAAGGTCAATATTATTACCCCCCTTAAGCAATATTTTTTTTAAATTGTCTACAGACAAACCATTGTTATACAATGATTTGCTTAATTACCCTAACTTGCCTAATTAACCTAGTTAAACCTTTAAATTGCACTTTTATGTTTAGAAATGTGTTGAAAAAATATCTTTAATAATTCTGACTCAAACCATATGTCTTATAGAAGATTTTATATATCTATTCAACTGAGGTGAAATATTTTATATTTTATAACCCGTTATATTATTCACTACCTGACCAAATTTGGAATAATTAAAAATAACATTCGGTAACACTTCATGTTATTCACTACTGGCTTATTACCTGCCTTTTATTAACATTTTAACTGTTCATTAGTAGTTATAAAGTATGATCTTATTATTCAACCTTATTATTCAACCCAAAACCTTCTACCTTACTTACTATTAATAAACAGCTAATTAGTAGTTTATTAAGCTAGTAGTGTTAGTTAATGGTTTGTTAATACTGTGAATTGTGACCTAAACTAAAGTGTTACTGAATATTATTGATGTTTCTTAAAAAGTTTCTTATGCTCACTGAGGCTGTGTTATTTAAACAGTATCTAGAAGAGCAGACAAAATTGCAGTAATTTCCCAAAATTCACAAGTCCTTTTCTTTAGTGTTCATTAATTTTCCTTTGGCTTAGTCTCTTATTTATCAGGGGTCGCCACAGTGGAATGAACTACTCTTTTCTTTAGTGTATAATATCTAAATGATTCTGATGATGGCAAAGATGATTTTACTTAAGTAGATTTTACTTATTAATTATATTTTCTCATCATTACTGTTAAAAACTTTCCCAGTGCTGGGTTGCGGCTGGAAGGGCATCCGCTGCGTAAAACATAAGCTGGAATAGTTGGCGGTTCATTCCATTGTGGCGACCCCTGATAAATAAGGGACTAAGGCAAAGGAAAATGAATGAATGATGTTAAAAACAGTTGCTGGTTAAGTATTTATGGAAATGGACAATTCCTTTCAATTAATAAATACATTTATTTAAAAAACACACACACACACACACACACAGCATTGGTGACATTGCTGAATATAATAAGAACCTTTATTAATTATTGGTAATAATTGAAAATAAACAAGTCCAATATAGCATATTAGTTTAGTCTTTAAAGGATTGTGTGACACTAAAGACTTCAGTAATGATGCTGAAAATTTGTAATAAAGCTTTGTCCTGTTCGGAATGAATTACTTTAACAATGTAAAAAAATAAAATAGAAAATGATTTAAAATTATTTTACAATATTACTGATATTCATCAAATAAATGCAGCCTTGGTAGGCAAAAAATATTTCTTACAAACATTTACATTTATTATATATTATCATTTATTATATAATATTTATAACACTTATTTACTACTGATACATTTGAATTGTGAAAAACAATAAACTTTCATTGATATACGTGCAGTTGTTTTTCATAAGTGCCATGTAATAAGCTCTTTTGCATCTAGGTGGATTTATTGCATTATTTGACCATTATGACATTTGTATATTATCTTTTATTTCAGTAGGTTACATTTGACTTTCATCATTGTCCACAAGTGGAAATTTATCTTTGGCTTCACCACATAATTACATCAACATCACATGTAAAAAAACAAGTAACGCAAATACATTCAGTATCATCGCATAAATCACATTAAAAAACGCAATGAACCCAATTCATACTTAAAACCCAGTATGTAAAATTCTAATGACAATTAGATAATCCTAATTGTTCAAGCTTTTTGTACTTGTCTATACTCTTGATTTGCAAATTGTTTTTAATCTATTACAGGACTCCTCTGCTTGACCAATCAGAGTATAAAGTGGAAGAATTTTTAGAAGTCATACTGGGTACTGGAAACAGAAAGGAGTGTTTTCTGTGCGCAGCACTAATCGTAGAGCTGGAGAAATGGTGACTACAGTAGACTTCCATATATACAGTACATAATGCAGCAACATACATGCATTTGCACAAGCAGTTTGTTATCTATTATGTTATTAACTTAAGTTTGTTTTGATTTCCCTCTCTTTTAACCCTTCAGTCCTGAAGTTTTAAAGAGGAAGGCCATGGATATCATCTTACTTCCCCTGCAGTGTGTGTCAACACATTCTCAAGATGCTGGTATCATGCATGCATAGAACTGTATGCTTTATATCATCAAAACCATGCAGTTGTACAATACAGTTTTTATGTCTCCAGCAGAAAAGGAGGTGGATTTAGTCCTAAAGGAACAGCTATCCCAGAAAGCCTTGTGTATTTCCCTCCTCGTGCAGAGTTTATCAAGTCTAGCTGAGCTTGTGCACAAAGTAAGTAGATTTCTGCTTTAGACCAAGATTATTTTAGAAATGTTTTTATTATTAAAACTGAAAAGACTAAAACTATATATAAAAAAATCTGACTTGCATCATCCAAATATGTGAACTAGACATGTTTGACAACATATTAACTTTAATTCGATTGATTCGTTTGTCTTAAGTTTAAAAATTTTTTTATTGAAACTTTTAAGTATCATTTGTATGGTTCAGTTTTAAGTTTTATTAAATCAAAATAAGATTTATTGTCAATTTTGCCTAATGTACAGATATAGAGAGAATTGAAATTACATTAAGGACACATACAAATAACAAAAACACTACAAGAGGAATGTAAATATACAATAAATACAAATAATTTTAGTAAGAGGTTATCACAGGAAATTTCTGTACTGTATAGCAAATATAAAAATAGTATTCACAATAAAAGCCAAATTCAAAATTACAGTAAGCCTACTTCTGATAATGTTTATCAGCTGATAACTCTTTAACTCTAACTGTAATATGGTTTTAAGTAGTGAAATGTGTATTGCATCATGAATTGTGTCCCTTTTTTTTTGTTAGAAATGCTTGTTCGAAGGTGTTTGCATTCCCTCTGTCACCAGCCGTGTGGTGCTGCTTTTGAGGGTTTGCTCTGGGCATTGCACCTCCTCTCTGCTTCATGTGAATGCCTGCACTCAGCTGATTGGGTGCTGCAAGGTACAGAGGTGTGGCCTGGATACATTAGGGGCTCTCAGTGTGTATGAAGGTAAAGACTCCTTAGAATTTGAGTTTTCTCTTAATGAATAAAGCATTATGATTACTCTAAAAGATCAAAAGGCTTATGCACAATACTCAATGTACAAATCATGCAATGTTTATGCTTGAGTACACTATTGTTAAAGAGTTCAGGGTCAAAAGGTATGACTTAAAAATATACTTATCACTAAAAACATTTTTAAATAAAACATATAAAAACTAGAACTATAATAATTGTGAATTATTGCAGTTTAATAGAACTGTTTTCTATTTCAAAATAATTTAAATTATTATTATTATTAACTATTTAAATTTAAATTATGTTAAATGATGTTATTCTAAAAAAAATTGCGTAAATCAATCTAATATGCTGTTTTGTTCTCAAACAACATTAAATATTATTATTTGTGAAAACAGTTATGCTGCTTAACATTTTTGGGAAAACCATGATACATTTTTTTCAGGATTCTTTGATTAATAGTAAGTTCAAAATTACAGCATTTATATAAAATAGAGGAACAATGAAAAATATTTTACTTTATACTTAACTTTTAGTTCAGTATAAACACATTTAAACCACACTGAACTAAACTGAACTTAAACTCTCAAAACTAGACTGACACAGTTTCAATTTACTAGAACGTCTATGTTAAGCTGCTTTGACACAATCTACATTGTAAAAGCGCTATAGAAATAAACATGAATTTAATTGAATTCAATATATATATTTTATTTCATTGTGATAATATTTTATTTTACAGTAATACTTTAATGCATTGTTGCATTTAGTTTTTTTTAAGATAAACATTACTAAACAGTACATTTATAGATTTATAAAGTAGTCTATAGTAAATATATCAGTTTATCTACAGCTCGGTGGAGAATAAATTATAAATTTACAGTTGCATGAGAGATGTGGTATGCTAGCAGAACTATCAGTTTAATTTGACTTGGAATTATGAAAAGAGTCAATAGATTTGTTACAGCCCTAGTTTTGGCATCACTATCCTTGGAAATGAATGATGTTGAATGGCTCCAATAACTGACTAATATTTCTATAAATAGATAATTTGGACTTAAGAAAAGACATATTTGGTGTCCTGTTGGATTATCTACAGAGTCCAGATTCACACGCCACAGTAAGTATGAACATCCATATGTATTCCTAATATCATTTGCTTTAGATTTTTGTCTTCAGATCTGATCTCACGTTGAAACTGCATTTTTATTTAAAACATTTTGTGACTTTTAAGGTCTTGAAGAAAACATTTCAAGCAGTTTTGAGGTGGATTGTTGCGTGTTCGTCTTTCCCTGATCTCCTGCAGTTTATCAGCAATGGTGAGGAGCACTTCAGCCTCATGGTTTGGTTTGATTAAAACAATCAGCAGTTAATTTGAATAAGCATGAATGCTCTCATCTAAACCTCCATCCATGCCTAACATGTGGACCGAGACATTTGACAAATGAGTCTTGGTCTACTTCCATATGAACTCTGGTTTGGTTTGACTGAAATACAGTATAAACAAAACACTGATTAAAGACATTTAAACAAACCAAAACAGGACCCAACAAGATGCAACCATATAAAAGCACAGAATTCCCAAGTTTATTTTAAGTTGACTGGGGAATTTCTGGTGCTATTTTGTCTCCTTTATACATTTGAACAGATCTTTTAAAATTCTTAACTTATAAAAATACCATCATAAGGACAGCAGTATGTACATACAAGTGTGTTTAGCCCCGCATTGTTTTAGATGTCTGGTAAGTTCTGTAACAAAACTTTTATTATAAATATAACATGTGATTTTTGTTTTGTATCTTTAGATTTCAGTCAGTGTGAATGCAAAGTGAACCAGGACAACATGTATCATTTTAGTGGGGTTTTTTTTTGTTAAGGCACAGCATGATATATACTCATCAAAATATAAGTTCTAATGTTTTATGCTTAACTAAACAAACCTACAGATCCAAAACTACAAGTGTGAACACCTCATTTATCATTTAAAAGTATAGTTCAGCCAAAAATGATTCACACTGCAAAAAATGTGTATATATATATATATATATATATATATATATATATTGTCTTAAATTAAGAAGCATTTTCTAGACAAGCAAAACATATTGTCTTGTTTTCAGAAATAATCAATCACAATTAAGCTAGTTTTTCTTTAAAACAAGCAAAATAATCTGCCATTGTGGTAAGCAAAATAATCTTGTTTTCACTTTGAAATAAAAATAAATTCCTTACCGTACTGGCAGATTATTTTGCTTGCTTTAAAGAAAAACTCAATTTTGGCTTACTGTTTCTGCAATTCTTTTTCTGCAACAATGCTTTTCCTGATTTAAGAATTTTAAGATATTTGGACTAGAAACAAGATAAAGACTGTAAGTAAGAAAAGCATTTTTTTTGCAGCACATCACTGAATGCCATCATTTAATCATGTGCAACAACATGTCTAGCTATTGTGAACATTTTCTCAATATATGCTCATGAACTGAGCATGTGTGTCTGCAGACCTCTTTCCTGTACTGGAGAAACGCATGTGTGATGTGCGGTGGGAAGTTCGAGATTCAACACTGGAGTTCATCACCCAGCTGATTGTTGCCCTCAGTGGTACCACAAACATAATCATTTCCTCACTTCATCTATTGCTTTACAGACAATTTATGATTTCCATTGTAATTGTACATTTTGTGTTTTTCTTACAGCTAGCAGTGGTTTTGTTGAAGTTCTCCACACTAGTGGCATGGTCTCCATCCTCCTGTCTTTACTGGCAGACACTGAAGGCTATGTGAGAGCAAGTGCAGTGGCTGCTGTCGGAGAAGCAGTTACTACTTCCCCCCAACAGATGGCGCTAGTCAGCAAGACCAACCTACTGGTGAGACACATTTACTCAGTGCACACAATACGTTTTTTAAATAGGATCTATTGACCTTATTCCTTCATGTACCAGTAGGTGCAGCCATTTGAAACCTTATTTGGTAGAGGCTTCCGGTCTCATTCACTTTTATTGATTTGTAGGTGTAAAAAATTGCTCGTTATGCTGCTTTGTTGCAAACTTTCATTTTCATATGATGTTATTTTAATTTTTATGCATTGTTGTAAACATAATTGTTTGTAAAGACGTTTATAATTCCTAGTCATTTCCTCATAGACAAATTAATCGAAATAATCACACTTAAGGTTTCATTGGTTAATGCTAGCTAATGTATTTCCTAATTATGAACAATACATGTACAGCATTTATTACTCATAATACAACATTTACTTATGCAGTTTTAACATTCTTGCTTGTTAACATCAGTTAATGCACCATGAGTTATAATGAACTAACAAAAAACTGTATTTTCATTCACTAACATGAACAAAAACTGTAATAAATGTAATGTTGATTGTTTGTTCATGTTTGTAAATGCATTAACTAACATTAACTAATACAAGCTTATTGTAAAGTTATACTGGAAGAAAAAGCGCACTTCTACATTGCAAAATAAGGTCAGTAGGATGCTGCCTTTCTGGAGAAATTTGAAGAAACTACCCGTTAACGCTCTACATACACACTGACCCTTCAATCTCATATTTTGAAAAAATTGAAAAAAAGACCAGTGGTTGCAATACAGATGTATGTAGTATTATAGGTTACATATTTGAGTTTAAGATCTTATAAAT
>CAIGQW010005009.1:5008132-5021128 GCA_903798125.1 Danio choprae | reverse complement strand
CACACACACACACACACACACACACACACACACACACACCAGATGGTGCAGTGACTCAACAGAAACATTTTCTGCTCTGCCAGTTATGGCAAAATTGTGAATTGAGGCAATGTTTATGCTCTCTCCAAATCTCTTGATTGTCATTCCTCATTCAAAACTTTTAAATTATAGAGCAATAGTCGTCTGTAGAAGTTACTGAATTAGCAAAACATGTGGAGCTATAAGCACTTATTATTACACAAACAATTATTGTAGTATATTTATTTTAAATTGCACATTCATACAATGAAAGAAGCATAAATGTTTGACATAATACTTTTCTGTGTCCTGGTCATTGCTATCTAGGAAAATACCATATAAAAATAATATGCTTTTTAAACTTTAAATCATTTATATTTATTCTCCCATTCCCCAAAAATCTGATAAATTTGTAAGTGAGCATACATGGGTACCCTTACCGCTCAAAGGTGTGCTCGTTTATTAAAGTCATGGCTGACCAAAAAATTTTAATTTGCTGTTAATTTGTTCGGTCACACTTTACACGTTTCATTAGTTCGTGTATTTATTAACATGAACTAATTATGAAGAATACTAGCATTTATTAATCATAGTTCAACACTTACTAATGCTTTATTAACATCCAAATTCATTCTTGTTAACATTGGTTAATGCACTGTGAGTTAACATGAACTAACAATGAACAACTGTATCTTCATTTACTAATGTTAATTAACATGAACAAACACTGTAATAAATGTGTTGTTCATTGTTTGTTCATGTTAGTAAATACATTACATACAGCCTTATTGTAAAGTGTTACCAATTGTTCTTACTTAGACCATTCGAGATGTAGGTGACATTTTTCTTCAGTACAAAATCGAAGGCTATATTTTAGCCTTGGTGATTCATAAAATACAAGTCTTAATTTTGGAATATAATATCCCTTTAACTCAGGCTATATATCTATAGGATATACATATGAGAATACACACGACACAAAATAATGTATGAGAATCAGTAGATTAACTCTAAAGATGATGATACACAGGGCAACTTTTAGAACAGTGTTGCACGGCAACATATGCCATTTTTGCTGTCAGCAGGCAACCATGCGAGACACCGAGCCCTAATTGTAAGGTTTAACATTCTTGAACTGATCCAAAAGTGGATGTCTATTAGCCATAGCAGAAGCCTATCAATATAATGCTTAACTAATAATAATAAATCTAATATGATGAACGCATGAGAAGGAGGAACTAAACAAACACTCTGAAAGTTTAGACCTACACTCAAAAAAAATATTTTAGCTGCTTGTTTAAACCACTTATTTGAAATGAGCTAAACAACACTATTCTTGAGGTTTTAGGACAACTTAATTGTTTTATGTTCAATCCATTTAAAACAATTACGTTAACTTAATTGATTTGTGTTGGGACAATATGAAGGAATTGTGTGGAACCCAGCATTTTTTTACAGTGTATACAAAGGAAGAAAAGTCCCTTACTACACCTTTAAATTGGACAACCCTTGACATTGTAAGGATTAAATTACATTAAATCCTGTTTTGTGTTGACATGACAACATACTAGAATAATAAGCTATGAGTTCATGCTCTTTTTTTTTGTTTTTTTTGTTTCTCGCTCCACTTACACCGAGCAAACACAATCTTGTTTGAATTCGTCAGACAGCTCCAAGCCGGTCACATGACTCACTGCTATTATTCTGATTGGAGGATCTCAAAAAATGGCCAACGCCTGATCTAACAGATCCAGTTTAATTGCCCTTTCTCACTGGGAATGTAGACAAGCAACATTGCCGTGAAAAGTTGCCCAGTGTATCGTCATCTCAAAACTCAAACATATTTGATTCAGAAATCCATGATAAAACCAATACTGTAACTCTGCATGCTATTGGACTTTAGGAGGAGGCTTTGGCACAGATGATGAGCGTTCTCTCTCAGGACACAGAGGGCTTTCCTCGTAGAGCTGTGGTCAAAACCTTTACATCATGGCTGAAAGGGTCAAACCCCATAACAGCCCTGAAGTCGTCCCTAAGCTCAGTCCTGTCTCTTGGGGGCACCGATTTTGACTGGGAAGTGAAAATGCACACGCTGGAGCTTGCAGAAGCGTTGATGGAAAAGACGCTGACCTGCTCTCCGTATGCAGTCCAGAGCTTTTCTTCCACCGAAAGGACACGTTTGACACAATCCTTTAGCAAGCTGAAAGATTTTGGCCTGTTTGATTTGCTGCTCAATGGCTTGTTTGACTGTGACCGACCAGTGTGTGAGAAATCCTGCAAACTCCTGCTCAAACTCCGAAGACTTACTGCCGAAAGCGACGATTTTGATCATGACGCTCTTGTTTTAAAAGCATGTGGGAACCGATGGGGGGACGAGGTGCAAAGTATATTCCTCAACAAACAACAGGCCAAAGCATCTGAGCATGTGCTGAATGGAAGTGGAGAGGGAACAGAGAGTGATCTGCACTGCATCAAAGAGATCCGCCTGTCCATGATATTGCAGATTCTGGATCTAGATGACATGCAGAGGATGCTGAAGTTGAGTAGTGATCATGTTGTGAATTCCCCCCGATCGCTGATGGAGGACATACTTTCAGCAGCTCAGCAAAGCGAGGAGAATATTATAGATTGCTATTGAGAAAATTCCTTGTAGCCTTGTACCTTCTAGTGTGAGAAATTTAATAAAGTATATGTGATATACAGTGTCAAGGTCCTTTTGCTTTTACTATTTTGTTTTGTGAGATTTTGTCAGGTGGATAGTTTTCTTGAAGAAGTTGCATGTTAAAGGTTTTCCAAACTTTTTTTTGAGATTTTTAAATTAATACTTCAATCGCTTAATGATGTTCGCAAATGTTTTAAATATATTTATTTATGTGCGATTTGAACTGGTTTAGAAACCCAGTCAAATTAAAAATGATAAAAAAAAATATTATTAGTTTGAAACACTGTAAAATTTATAATTGTCATAATTTTTGTTAAATACAATAGCTACATTATTTTCAAATTGCAATAATAATGTTTGTCTTATATTTGTAAACATTCAAACCTTCAAGTGTGTTTTTTGTAACTTAGAAATGTAGCGCTTCAGACATTATTAACTTAAAGGTGCTGTATGTAAGTGCTGTATGTAAGTGCTGTATGTTTTGACTCTTCTAAAGCATTAAAATGCCATATGTTTGCAGATATTTAGGAACCGGCTAAGTGAAAATTCCTGTTCGTTTGAAAAACAATGAAGTCAGATATTCTGCTTTGAAAATGTCTTTGTTTTGGTTCTTTTAACCCGCCCACTGCCACCTTAGCCAATTATATTTCAGCACCCCAGGTTACCTTGTTGGAAAACAGCGTATTTCATTCATTCAGTCAGGAAAGCTCTCAAAGCATGTGTCTGTGACCGAAATACAACCTCCGGTGGACAATAGCAGACTCCGAAATGAGACACAGATTCAGAGTTCCACATGAGGTTATTAATTAGCAAATAATATAAATATTACGAACGTAAACATTAGGTAAGCAGGTTACATTGTAACTGCGTGTCCTAACAACACGCTACGTGACGAGATTTGTAGATTTTGATAAGCAATTTGGCTGTTTGCACCACACGAAACACGACAGAAATTTAAATACAGCCATTTAGAAGCACAGAATATGCACTCACTCAAGAAATGGTAAGGTTTATGATCTAATTAATACATATTAAACTTCCTTAACATTATTAAATGTCCATGCTGAATTACTGATATGTGTTGGTTTTGATTCTAAAGTTCAATTTCAAACGGTTTATTTCATTTTCAAGATCTGAGGTATCTGCTGCTGCTTTCAGTAATATGGCAATAAATGCCATATTCTAAAATATAAATTAATAATTTCTAAAATATAAATTCGAGGTGTTGGTTAGGGCAAAAACTATATGTAAAATATTCCTTCTATCGCATGCCATTGCTTTTATATAGAACATGATTTAAATCAGCCTTTAGGCTCGATAGTCAGGCACACACACTCCAGTTGGTCCTCAGTCTGGCAACCTGCGCTTGGGTGTGTTTTGATCCAGGAATGCAATACCTTTTTTAATCACTGGGTTGGCGCCCAACTACAGATTTTTAATTGATGTAGGTATTCAGATCATTTAAGGGGATAGTTCACCCAATAATGAATGGAAATTACCCTTAAGGAAATTATTTTGTTTTCAGTAACTCACAAATCTCCTTTTTGGGACACGCTATCCTACAGCAGTAGAAAGTCTTTGAAGTTGTTGCTTATTATTGCATTTTTAATGGTGTTGAACACAGTCCGAATATTCTCTGTGTCCACTGCAGTGATCATGTGGTAGTAAACTGGCTGGCTGTTTTCTAGTTTCCTCATTTTAAAGCTTTGAACCAAGAATTTCTGCACGTCCTCCAGCCTGTGAGGATCACCTTGAAACTCAGGAAAATGCTTCCGGATATCTGCAGTCTGGACTTTTTCTGTCAGCAGGTCCATTTTGTTAAAGAGGAGGATGATGGTGCTGCTGCTGTAGTATCTTTGACTGATAATAGTGTTGAATAGCCACAACGACTCAGCCAGGCAGTTGCAGTCCGCGAACATTCGGTCATAATCACTGGATCCAATTATAAACAATATTGTTGTGTCACAACAATAAGACATCTTTGCAATAAGACGCCGCTTAGATAATTGTGCTACCGCAAAAGGGGTATCACGGAGGACCTAATACGCTTCTTCTTGGGTTGTCCTGTGATTGCGTGCATAAAGAATGTCTTGATTGTGTGGTAAATAGTCCTGCAAGTACAGAGAGTGGGTCAGTGGGAAAAAAATACTCTCATATGATTTCATGTTTGTAATTAGTTTGTAACTTAGTTGTGTAATTAAAAGCAATTTCTTTGTATAATTAGCACTTCTTGTGTGTATTGCCTCTTCTTGTGGAATTGCTGAATGCCTCCTCGCCTTGTAAGTCGCTTTGAACGAAAGCGTCTGCTAAATAACTAAAAGTATTTAAAATCTCTTTTCTATTTTGTCATGCTAACAAAGTAGTGTTTTATTTCTCTTTTCTTTATTTCACTTTCACCTGTAAAGAAGTTTACCTTGCTGTTGTTTGCCTCTATATACAGTGGGTACGGAAAGTATTTAGACCCCCTTAGATTTTTCACTATTTGTTATATTGCAGCCATTTGCTAAATACATTTAAGTTCATCTTTTTCCTCAATAATGTACACACAGCTCCCCATATTGACAGAAAAACACAGAATTGTTGACATTTTTGCAGATTTATTAAAAAAGAAAAACTGAAATATCACATGGTCCTAAGTATTCAGATCCTTTGCTCAGTATTTAGTAGAAGCACCCTTTTGATCTAATACAGCCATTTGGGGATCCTCTGCCATTTCTCCTTACAGATCCTCTCAAGTTCTGTCAGGTTGGATGGATAATGTTGGTGGACAGCTATTTTTAGGTCTCTCCAGAGAGGCTCAATTGGGTTTAAGTCAGGGCTCTGGCTGGGCCATTCAAGAACAGGCACAGAGTTGTGAAGAAATTCCTTTGTTATTTTTATCAAATGGCTGCAGTATAATAAAGAGTAAAAAAATTAAGGGGGTCTGAATACTTTCCATACCCACTGTACATAAAACTGTGAAAAGGGTCCATATACAGTATGGCCCAATCCCAATTCTATTTTTTTTTACCCCTACCCCTTCCCATTGGCCCTTGAAACAGAATGTGAAGGGGAAGGGCTTCAAAATTTACTCTTAAGAAATGGGACAGCACTACAACACCTGCACACGTCATCATATGTCGTCGCGAGCTCTTACTTCATATGATATAGGCAACAGCTGTAGTTATTACTTTAGTTTAACTGTAGTTATATTATTTTTTTGCTTCAGGAAATCACTGAAGGCAACGATATCATGTTATCATAACGATATAATGTGGCAATAAGCTCGTAACTGTACTGTGCGTTTACACTGTGGCCATATTCATCTATAGACACACAAAATAATCATTAACGTTTTACCAAACACTGTAAAAAGCTAATTCCCAGCCACTGGACATTTCTGACAGGGGATTTGAGTGTCATCGAGTGACAGATGTGAAAATGTGTTGTGGGACTACAGAAGTTATTATTCTGCATTATAGATAGCAAAATTTAGCAGTTTATCGTTTTTTTAAAAGCATGTCGGTAAAACACGAACGCCGTTATGAATGTATTAAAACATATGTTTGTTTGTTGTAAAAATTCATAATAATCACAAAAACACATCTCCTGACACGTGTATGCAGCCATTTTTGCTGTTGTAGTTGGTGTATTCTGGTACATTTTTGTACCCCTTGGTTTCGAGTGTGGTCCTGGAAAATTTCTGTTTCAAGGGCTATCCTGCCCTTCCCCTTAGCCCTACGCCTTAAGCTAAAGAGAACTGGGACAAGGGGAAGGGCTAAGGGGTAGAATTGAGATTGGGCCAATGACTTTCCAGCAACCAGCATTCTTCAAAATATCTTCTAATAGAAAGAAACTCATAAAGGTTTAAAAACCACGAGTGAAAATAAATGATGAGGTAATTCTCATTTTTGTGTCAACTAAGCCTTAAGTCAAATAGGTGCTAGCATTTTATCCCTTAGCAAACACTTACTAATGATTTACTTAACTACTCACCTGTTGGCCAATACGATGAATGTTGTCAAAGTGGTACTTGACTGAGTCGCACTGCATACAAAGAGAAATTATTTGTTATTTTTTTAGTAGCACCCACAACACAGGCTCTCATTTGAACAGTATGATGCTTTATTATTGTGAAATGATAACTGAATACTAAAAAGTACTGTTATTTACTACTATCATCACAAATCTCTTGGATTTTCAAAACCTTGGCACTGTATGCCAAAAAAGTACTATGGATTGCACAACACATTTTTTTTGTGTTACTGACAGCTGCATATAGATTTGCTCAACAATAACAACAAAAAACACTTGCTTACAATATCAAACTCATGCCAATTAAAGTCGCTCCTGCAATACGTTTTCTGAATCCCAGAATCCTTCCAGAGAGAATCCACAGCTTCAACATAAGGCTGAAATGCACTGGGCTCGGTAATGTTCACTTTCCAGCAGTCATCAGACGTAAATAATATCTCATGCATTTCATTGGCAGAGTTTTGCAAAGGAATGCCCAATTTGTTTCGTTCTCGGACCAACACTTTCATACCCTATAAAACAAAAAAGAGACGCATCACAGAAAAAGGAGATTCAGTTCAGTTTATCATGATATCATCTCTGTAGCTGTACCATATTGTACCTCATACCACTGTTTGATATGCTGTACTAAATGTTTACTATATTCATGTACTGTACTGTAGTATTGCATTTTTACTGTAAAATGCTGTGGTTAAGAGTAACCGTACAAAAATAAGTATACTTTGAAGCATAGTTTAACCAAAAAAAAACACCTGTCATTGTTTCAAATTTGAGATATTTTCTATTAAACACAAAAAGAAGATATTTCGAAGACTGTTGAACACTGGTAGCCATTGACTTATAGTTTTTTTTCCTATTCGTTTATTAACAGTTTCCATATTTTGTGATTCACAAGTGTTTTCCGTTTATTTACGGTTGTGAATTGCATTATGGGACGTTGATCTCCGCTTTTTCGACTTTTGATGTTGAAAATTCAACTCTACAGTTTAAAGGTGCAGTATGTAAGTTTAACACTCAGTGGTTGGACTAGGTATTGCATGCCTGGTTCAAAACAAACTCAAGGGCAGGTTGCCAGATTGACAACATCGACAGGAGCGTACCTAACTATCAAGCCTAAAGGCTGATTTAAGGCTGATTTAATTCGTGTTCTAAATAAAAGCAACGGCACGCGTTTTGTTCTAACCAACACCTGAAGTATATGTTTTAGAAACGGTTTCTATTTCTTGCAGCTGAACAACAGTATAAACTGACAAAGTTTACCTCAGGTACACCTCATGTTCTTTATTCAGTGTTAAATGCTACATTTTATAATGTTAAAGAGGTTTTATATGTATTAGTTAGATTATAAACCTTACCGTTTCGTTGGAGTGCAGTAGGTGCACTATTCTGTGCTTCTGAATGGCTGTATTTAAATTTCTGTTGTGTTTCGCTGTTCTAACAGCCAAATTTCAAATATCTTCATGTAGCGTGTTGTTAGGACACGGGGTTACAATGTAACCTGCTCACCTAATGTTTACGCTCTTAATATTTATATTATTTGCTAATTAATAACCACCTCGTGTGGAATGAATCTGCATCTCATTTCGGAATCAAAGAACTAAAGCATATAGACAAACAGACAGTCGTTCCATTATGTAACGCATTTTCAAAGCAGAATATCTGACTTTAGCATTGTTGTTTTTTTTTTTCAGATATAAAAGAATGTTCACTTAGCATGTTTCTTAAATATCTGCAAACATTTAATGATATTTTTATGCTTTAGAAGAGTCACAAACTTACATACAGCACCTTTAAGAAAGCGACTTTTATTGAAATATGAGTAGTTTGAAATAATATAATGTAAAATAATATATAGAGAAATAAGACTGTAAAATAACAGAAAATGTGCTGGCAGTTTATTACAGGGTTTTTGTAGCATAATATCCAACACCAATCCAGACAATATAATCAATTTAAACTATTAAAAATGTTAATAAAACTCCCTTTTTTTTTTTACTTTTCAAGGTTGAAAGTCGGTCCCATAATGGAATGCAAAAGCAATAATAAACGGGGAAATAAACACATAATGAAATAAAAACATGGGTCACTAAATACGAAAATCTGCTTTTTAATGGTTATTTTTTACAGTGTACTATGGATGTCAATGGCTACCCGTTTCCAACATTCTTCATCAAAAACTGATAAAGGTTTACTTGAGAGTTAGATGATGAGTTTGTGCATGGGTGAATTATTCTTTATGGTTTAGAATATGTACACTGATATCATGCTTTTAATGTACTATTTATTGTAACTATTATTTATTACAGTTAAACTGGCCTCATTTTACACAATTAGCATGCAATCGGTCTAGTTACAACTATAAGTAAACTTATGATGCTAATAGTTTACCACATATAGCATATTTTATGAAAGTGCATTTAAAGTTTACTTATGGTAAATTTGGTGTTATATTCGCACATTCAGAGTTTCTCCTTAATAATATCATTTCAGAAAAGTGTTGTTTTCAAATTCTAAATAGTGAAATCATATTAGAAGCCAATGACTACCAAAGTACAACATTGTTCACAGTCTATTAATAGTGCTGTGTTGTTTTAAATTCATAATTACATGCAAATTCTGACCAATTATTCAAAAGTAGCGTGGTAAACAATAGAGGGACAACATCACAAGTTGTCACTGTTCAAAAATGAAAGAATGTGAGAATATAAAACCAACTTTACCTCAATACTCAGTAAAGTAGTTTTTATACTCGTAGGTTTTCTTAAAGTGAACTTAACATTACATTTCTAGTTTAAAGTTTATATTGTTTCCTAAGCTATTCTAGGTATGTAGGTTTTAAATATTCATTCATTCATTTTCATTTCGGCTTAGTCCCTTTATTAATCTGGGGTCGCCACAGCGGAATGAACCGCCAACTTATCCAGCATATGTTTTACGCAGCGGATGCCCTGCCAGCTGCAACCCATCACTTGGAAACATCCATACACACTCATTCACACATCTTTGGACTTGTTGGGGAAACCGGAGCACCCGGAGGAAACCCACGCCAACACAGGGAGGGTTTTAAATATATTTAGGTTTAAAGATATTTAGGTTTTAAAGATTTAGGTTTTTAGGTTTATTAGCTCAGAATGTTTAAAAATTATGTTTATATGAGTGTTTGTGTGTGTAAGTCAATTAACTGTATCTAGAAGGCGGCAAACACTAGACAAAAATAATCCTAATATTATTTATTACACTGCCACTTCTTCACTGAGCTTAAAAATTAGATTGGAGTAGAAGTTAATGACGATGCAACCACAGGTATCTAAATAAAAACATTTGTATTAAGTGTACTTTAGTGTAATTTTAATTGAATTGTTATATAAGTAGAAAAAGCCTACATTTCTCCTTTAAAATAGTTTAGAGCAGCTTTTTTTTCAGTTGTATGCCTACTACAAGTAAAAATGTACTGATAGGTTATTAATTTAGGTATAATATTTAATTTTTAAATAAGGTAAATCACACTTTATTGGTAAAGTGGTGAAGATGTAACTAAAGACGCAAATTTGTTACACACTAGCATCTCTTCTGAAAACCTTATGCCTTATTTATATATAAGCTATTGTAAGATTTCATCATTGTATAACGGCTTTTATAACCCGCCACCTGTATGATGTTGTCGTAAATTGCCTCTCTGAATCGAAGCCGTTGTTTATGGTTGAAGTCCTCTCCGTTGATGAGACGTATTTGTTTGAGGAATGTTGATAGCCCGGAATTGCTCGTGCCAGCCAGTAAAATCAACACCGGGATTTGCGCTTCCCGTTTCAGCCAGGCGTCAACATTTCGGCTTCTGCGCCGCGCTTCTGATTCGGGCGACGCAAAGCACGCACTCAATGTGTGATCGATTTTGTGCGATTTGTCCATATTTCGACATATCAAGTGGACGAAATAAATAGGATTTCCTTAAAACTAGACTGATTTCAACATCATATTTTCCTTTTCAAACATAAAGAAGTCAGCTACAGCTTAAGTGATAAAACCGACAAAAATCGCATCTAAAACTCCAAAAACACGGATTTAAAACGTAAATATGGACACTTCAGTTTCAGTTTTAGGAGGATGTGCGCAGTAATGCTAGGAGGGGCCTTTTGGGTTTGTTTACATTCCAACTAAAACCAGTCCAAAGCTGTTTCCCGCGACTGACATCTGGGTCCCTATCGTGTTCACTGCTCTCTGTTCACTGGGCGGGGGTTGTGGCAAGCCGGTTTGACTTTTATTCCTTCTCAGGATATGAATTCTTGATGTCAACAGTTCAGTTTATTGAAATTAACAGTTAAATTGTTGAAATCAAAAATGTAATTGTTCATTTCAAGAATTGAATTGTTGATATCTGTAATTGTATATCAGTTAAACGTCATCATGAGGCTCCCATTGAAATGTATTTGCTGATATCAATGAATGATTTTTTTATTAGTTGAAATAATTCCTAATATCGGGGCAGCACGGTGGTGCAGTGGGTAGCACAATCGCCTCACCTCAAGAAGGTCGCTGGTTCGAGCCCCGGCTGGTCAGTTGGCGTTTCTGTGTGGAGTTTGCATGTTCTCCCCGTGTTTGCGTGGGTTTCCTCCGGGTGATCCGGTTTCCCCCACAAGTCCAAAGACATGCGGTATAGGTGAATTGGGTAAGCTAAATTGTCCGTAGTGTATGAGTGTGAATGGGTGTGGATGTTTCCCAGTGATAGGTTGCAGTTAGAAGGGCATCCACTGCGTAAAACATATGCTGGATAAGTTGGCGGTTCATTCCACTGTGGCGACCCCAGATTGGTAAAGGGACTAAGCCGAAATGAAAATGAATGAATGAATTCCTAATATCAACAATTTCATTTGTATTGTTAACAATGTTATTGTTGATATCATGAATGTAATTGTTAATATCAAGAACTAATTTGCTACTATAGTAAGAAATGTCCATTTTTTTTTATATAATTTGATTGTCACTAAAGTGACAATGTTCATTTCTGATATCATGAAAGTAATTGTTACTATAAGAATTTATGATATCAGAATTATATTTTTAGATGTCAGAAATAACAAATGTATACATGTTAAAAATAATTTTATATCATAAATATATGTTCATATCAGAAATGCATGTACAGAAATAATAAATGAAACACGTTGAAATACATTTTCTCATGGTGATATCTAACTAGTGAAAATACAATTGCAGATATCAAGCAGATATCAAGAATTATATTTCACATTATATGTGTCACGCACTCGCTGGGTAACATGAAGGCACGGGAACACAGGATTGGAACGAACACGAATTTATTTACAAACACTTACGGAATACAGGCATTGGATGAGACAGGACACATAGACTGGACATCGAGGTTGACAATACAGCGGAGCAAAGACAATACAATACCAGACAACGAAGGACACAAACAGAAGGGTATAAATACAAAGGGATGATGATTAACTAAGGAGACACAGGGGATGAACACAGGTGAAACTAATGAACACTGACGATGGCGGGAAACAGAACAAAGGGAGCACATGACAACAACAAAAGCACATGGACACGACAGAACACTGACAATATGGTTGTATTTGTAACCATAATCATGCTATAGGCAATTTAATGTCCTTCTCACACTCGTTATTCCCACGAACAGTCAAATACAACATCTTGAACAAATTAAACTCAATAATAAGAGCTTCAGTGCATTTTCTCTTCAACATTCTTTAATGTACACTACCTTGTTCACGATATCATTGTGTCCTAAGAACAAGTTCACTTCTAGAGTGCTATATAATACTGTTTAAAAGGGGACCTATTATGCCCCTTTCTACAAGATATAAAACAAGTCTCCGTTGTCCCTAGAGTGTGCATGTGAAGTTTCAGCTCAAAATAACCCACAAATAATTTTTATAACTCTTTGAAACTGCCCCTTTTAGGCTTTGATTCAAATTGTGCCGTTTTGGTGACTGTCGCTTTAAATTTTTAATTTTTAATTTGTGGAGGAAGCACAGTTTAACTTTGGTGAGTTTAACTTTGGATAAACCAATAACACTATGCTAGGCTTTTAATTAAATAATATTTAAACTTATAAAGTATTTTAAATAAACAACAATGCAGTAATAAATATAACTTTTAAATAAATATATTTGTAGTAGGAATATAACAAGTGCAAGTGGCTGGTTAAAGTGCATCATGAGTTAGTAATTTATGTAAAAAATTTTTGTTTTTAATCCTATCCACCTGCTCTCTATCTATCTATCTATCTATCTATCTATCTATCTATCTATCTATCT
>CAIGQW010005009.1:4969248-4988174 GCA_903798125.1 Danio choprae | reverse complement strand
TATGTATGTATGTATGTATGTATGTATGTATGTATGTATGTATGTATGTATGTATGTATGTATGTATGTATGTATGTATGTATGTATGTATGTATGTATGCATGCATGCATGCATGCATGTATGTATGTATGTATGTATGTATGTATGTGTGTGTGTGTGTGTGTGTGTGTGTGTGTGTGTGTGTGTGTATATATGTGTATATGTACTGTATATAAATCAAGATTGTGTGACACTGAAGAAATGATGCTGAAAATGTACAGAAATAAATTACATATTAAAATTGAAAACAGTCATTTTGGACTAAATAAAATGAAAACGTATTCCTGATTTTATTATATTAAAAAAGCCTTGGTGAGCATAGGAAACTTCTCCTCTCCATTCACAAATCCTAATGTTTCAAAGCTTAAACACATATTCATTGAGTTGCTCTGAATTATTTTCCAGGCCAGATGGTTCTTATTATCACCAAATGTTAAATGACAAACAAACTGTACTAATATTTCTTTCCCACAAGCCTGATGTGCTTCAATCAAATGATTAGAATATCAATACAGTCGGAGGAACATTAGAGCACAGGGAGTATTTTTATCTCTTCATTCACTGCTTTATTACATTTTAGACAAGAACTCGGATAATGAAAAAGCTTTCAGGCTAATTAGCATGTATGAGTGCTTTTTATGAACCGTTCTGCATGCGATTCTCTCACTCCATGTGCTATAGTTACTGTTTGCTCGTGTTTCCAGTACGTCTTTTAAACAGCTCCAGGTCTCACACACACACACACACACTACACAGTGAACACGAGTTATATGTATTTTTAAACATGCCTTTTATATGATTATTATGCATCTCTCCTGTTTTCTGCATGACATTTTCATAATGCTTTGTATGCCTGATGACTGCATAGACATGCTTTCATTGGCGAAGTGCAGGTCAGGTCTCAGCTTGGCGCGACCCAAGGGTGACGCACAGCAGGGCATGATTACAGATCTGCCACTGCTGAGGTGCAAAGTGCATCTCTTAGAAACAACCGCCTTAGAAAGATAGTGTTAAAATTAGAAGCTTTTTCCTCAATCCGATATTTTCCTTGGCGTCAGTGCCACTATAGAAAAGCTTGAAAGATTCAAATGCATGGTAAAATGTTTACTGAGGACTGCGAGGGGAAATACATCTCTGCGGCATACGTTTGCTCCGGAAATGGCAGTGCTAGAGCAAATAAATAAATAAATCTAAAGGACAGGTTTTCTACATATTTTCTGTTTATTTGAGTCAAAATTGCACATGCAAATAAGCTGCATTGGTGTCGCATTTTATAATTTCATTAACAAATTATGCATGATATGCTAATGGTAGCCTTATAATAACCCATTTACAAATATTATAAACATGTACGCCGGGCGCAGTGCCGTGCGCCTGTAATCCAAGCTACTGGGAGGCTGAGGCTGGCGGACCGTTTGAGGGACCGACGCAGTGGGTAGCACAATCGCCTCATAGCAAGAAGGTCGCTGGTTCGAGCCTCGGCTGGGTCAGTTAGCATTTCTGTGTGGAGTTTTCATGTTCTCCCTGTGTTGGTATGGATTTCCTCTGGGTGCTCCGGTTTCCCCCACAAGTCCAAAGACATGCGGTATAGGTGAATTGGGTAAGCTAAATTGTCCGTAGTGTATGAGTGTGTGTGGATGTTTCCCAGTGATGGGTTGCTGCTGGAAGGGCATCCGTTGCGTAAAACACATGCTGGATAAGTTGGCGGTTCATTCCGCTTTGGCGACCCCAGATGAATAAAGACCATTTCAATGTGTTGATGTCATTGGCCCATGAACACTTCCAGCAATTTCATAGCTGTAATGCAGTCATCATAACATTACTTATCAATATGTGGACCTTTTTGTATTCTTGGTGTCAGTGTTCGTCCGCGTCATCCGTTGTTTGTCATGTGCTTTCGTTGTCCTTCTCCCGCCACCGTCATTGTTAATCTGTTGCACCTGTATGCATCCCTCTTGTGTCATTATCCTAATCATCCCCTCTACCATTTATACCCTTTCGTCTGTGTCCAGTGTTGTCTGGTATTTTGGTTCGTGTGGGTCTCGTCCTGTCTTCCCGTATCCTGTATCTCTTCCCCGTATGTGTCAATAAACCCGTTTTGTAATGTCTCTCCATCTCCGTCTCGTTCTGTCACCATCCGCCCTCCGGGCGTTACACTTAGAAGCTCTGAAAATTTTAAATATGAAACTGGTCATAACTCATTTCCTTTGTTATTGTTTACGTCCCTCAAAATGGTCTATAGTAGCATTACTATGAACAGCATTTTTAAAAATAAATGTTAAACAAGCCACCATAAATTAACTTGAAACCATTAACAAGACATCAGAATAAAAGGTCAAGAGGTCAGTTAAAACCTGACCCTGGCTACTTTAAACGTACAGACTGCGTTTTATACAGCGAAATACTGGCAGTCAAGATACATTTACCAATTACTGCATTAAAATGACAAATGATCAATTTAGTTACAACTGATAGCTAAATGATCATTTTATCTAACATGCTTCTCAGTTCTGAGCTAATGGTCTTTTAATGGCATTAATAATATGTTTATTCAGAGTTATAAATTAATTATTAATCTAATAACTGTTAAAACTCATTTGCATGTTGACTGACTGAAGCTGGTTTGCATTGAGTTGCAGTTCTAAAATTGTGAGGTATTTTATTTTTAATATCTGAGGTAAATGATCTGGTATGACCGATATCTTCAGTATGACAATAAATGTCACAAAAAATGTATTCAAATGCACACTTGTAACATTTAGCACTGCATAAAGCACATAATCACCACCCGAGTTGGTTATTTATTATAATTTTATGCTTTTGTTCCAGCAGTGACTATGCAAGAAACATCAGTTTGCATCAGGTAAAGAGTCCATAAGAGCCCTACTAATCATCTAGTGCAATGTGGCAGCAGGGGTGTTTTTTGTTATTTCCTTGATAGTTTTCTTGCTAGTGGACTGTTCGGTTTTTTGTGTGTACAAAGTTTATCATGTAATTAACGAATATGCTCTGATTGATTTAATACATGTTACCAAAACACACCCATAACTCATTAAGAGAATAAGGACAATGCTTTTAGACCATGCGCCAGGCATGCCAAAATTTTTCCCATCCTAAAAATAGTCAAAGTGGATTCGGACGCGCACTAAGAGTAGCTACGCTGCTTTAGACCAGTGTTTCTCAATCCCTGAGGACCACTAACTCTGCATGTTTTGGATGTCTCCTTTGTCTGTCACACCTATTACAGGTCTTTCAGTCTTTGATAATGGACTGATGATCTGTATCAGGTGTGTTTGGTTAAGGAGATATGGGAAATGTGCAGAGCTGTTGGTGCTCCAGGAACGTGGTTGAGAAACACTGCTTTAGACCATGCACTTAGATCGTAAAAAAAAATCAGTCGTTATACATCTACAGCTACTAGGCATACACAAATCAATATAGCATCATTTTTGTGACCCAGTACAAAAATAATTATTATTTTTAAATTACTGTGAGGGGTATGTTGAGGGTTGGGGTAGGTGAAGAGGTAACTTATTAAATAAAAGAAAAACATCTCATTAACTTCCAGTCGAAACTGTAAAAGTTAAGAAAAAAAACTCCTTTTAAACTGGAAAAGGTACAATTTTTTACAATTTTTTTTATTTGAAACATTGTCATACAAATTTACAAGTTTGTTAAATCTATATAGTTTCAATGTCCACCAGTTCAACAAATGAATCACCATCTAGACGTCAAATATGATTTTTTACCTTTTTTTTTTTTTCTTCAAAATAATTGGTTATAATAAATAAATTTCTAAGACCAGAGGTTATCCCCTTTTTCCAGTGATATAAACCAAAACAGACTTATTTTTTCCAAGAACACACAATTACATGTTTAGCTTTCGGAAAATCAACTTTTTATCATGTTGTGTATTGTTAGGACACAGTGTAAGGGGTTGAGGCCTGGTTGTTATTGTTTGTTGTTGCCATAATAACCAATTCACAAGCTGTAAAGCTTTTAATAATTAGCAGCAGCTCATTTGCATTAAAATACACACACATGAAAACATTTAGCTTCATTTACATCATGGTATAATAATTGATCTGTGAGGCATTTTGGTCTGAAACCTCACAGACACAGGGATATTTGAGACTTAAATAACATCTTGCAAAAAGAGTATAATAGAACCACATGCAAATTTTGGGTAGGATATAATGTGCTCAAGGGAAATACATATTTTAGGATATGCAAGCCCTGCTCGCTTTGAAAGCTTCATTGTTGACGTAAACTCTTGTGTTTTTCTGCAGTTCTGCGTGTAGTTTGGGAGTGTAATGTCAGGTGATGTTCAGGTAGCTCAGAGGACTCTGCAGGCGAGATATTTGCGCTCTGTCACAGCGAGAAGCTGCTCCATTTACAGTCACTCTTTCTTCCTTCTTCACACACTTGTCTGCTTGTGTGTGTGCATTCACGCTCACAGTGGAAATCACAGGAAACGTCTGCCTGTATCAGTCTGCATTAGCAGGCTTTGTTGTGATCTGTGTTTTAAATAATTGATTTCTATTGCATTCATTTAAAATATTAATCAGACAAACACATGGAGGCAATTTGCATTTAGGCATGTAGACATGGTTAAGGTGATCTGGCGAAGTTCAAACTGAGAAGAAAAAAGCCTATACAAACTTTTAAATAACAATTATTGTTTATTTTATCACAATAAGCCAGTTAGTGTTGAACTCATTTAAGCTTTATAATTTAGTTATCAAGACAGGCCTGAGATACCTTGATAACTTTTTGCTTCATGTTTAAGGATTTTTAATTTGATATGATGCATTGGTAATAGTACACATTTAAGGATTGAAGAGTATACCCAGCAGGCACAGGACGTCAACATGACGTCAGATTGACTTTGTACACCAACATCATGGCGAAGTTGCATTTTGGGTGAAAATGAAAATCGAGTTAACGTCAGAACCAAACGACGTCAGTGTCCAACGTCAGACAGACGTTGGATTTTGGTCACTTTCCAACACAACCTAATAACAACCAACTATCAACGTCTAATGATGTTACAGCTTGATGTTGTGTGGAACTTACCACTATGTCGTCTATCAGTCATTGGATTTTGGCTGCTAAACTTGACGAATAAATGTCAATATTTGATGTCAATATGACGTTGGTTTAAAATGATGGCTTAATGTTGGATTTTGGTCACTTTCCGACACAACCTAAAATCAATCAAATATCAACGTCATTTGATGTTATTATTGGATGTCAAATTAAAGTCTTAGAAACTGACTAGACATTGAAATTTAGTCACCCGACATCATGACCTAAATCTAACCTTATATTAACGTCTTATGTCGTTGTGTGCCTGCTGGTTATTGTGCCTTTCAGCCAAAAATCTAAATTCTGAGAAACCACATCAAAATATTTATTATTATTATTATTATTATTATTATTATTGGAAATGAATACCATTGTTAATTGTGCTTTTTGAAACCATTGCTGGGTTTAAGATTTTTGTATGTTTGTATGTACTTACTACAAAAAGGTTGTTTTAATGTGGAGGAACCCAACAATTGTGTTAAATGTTCATTTAAATTTAATTGAAAAAAATTAACCCAACATTGGGTTTATTCAAATTTGATCCAAAATTTGGTTAAAACAACCCCGCGTTGTTAGTAAATTTGGCTAATTTAGTTTGTAAGCACGCAGTCTAAATGTCTTGTCCAGAGGTAGAATGGTGCAGCGGCCTGTCAAATGTTTAAAATGCCCCAGCTTTTTGAGTATTTAAGCATATTAAGCTTAAGCATATTACAAAAAGTATCTGTTAATTAACAGTCACCTCTTACTCCATGAGTGTTTATCTTTTATTTATGCTGTCAAATGCAGTCGAATTATATTATGGGACCTTGATTACGGTTTGACAATTTTGGTGTTGAAAATTAAATTCTGCAGTTTAACAAAGTGATTTTTTTTAAGCGATGTGTTTTATTAGAGGTGACATCTAAAAATAAATATGTGTACAACAACAGAAAAGGTAGGCTAAGGGCAGCTCATTAACCATGTTTTGTGCTATAACCAACATGACCAACACAGACTATATATAGTTTCAAGCTACTAAAAATGTCAATAGGAACAATTGGAAGTTCATTCCGCTGTGGTGACCCCTACTATATGGAGCAGAGACCAATGCCCCATAACACAATTTCAAAATGAAAGCAAAAATGGAAAAAGCCCATAAATCATGATGGGCAATTATTTATATATTTTTATTGCTATTTATTTTCATATTCTGATATTCACTTGACTTTAAATTCATTCATTCATTTTCATTTCGGCTTAGTCCCTTTATTAATCTGGGGTCGCCACAGCAGAATGAACCGCCAACATTTAAAAATGTCTTTATCTAGTAAAGAACAGGCATTTTGTCACCAACCTGTTTTCAATTTAAACTGAATAATTAGATCTGGAATCAGGCTGCGATGAACCTCTAATAAACATTAGCGCATCAGTGTGTTCAAGGGTGTCGGTGTTGATTCGCTGTGTATCACCGAAGATCAACCGAATTCTCATTCTGCACACCGAGAAAAAGCAAATGCGCTGATTAAGAAACGCAATTACAGAAAGTAAATAACTTTCCAAGATCACATGTGAGTTTACTCTAACAATGAGATGGAGGTCCACACACACACGCACACACACACCCAAGGGAAACCCGTGCTTCACACCCCCCCTTAATTACCACCCGCTCTGTTTGTCTGCGATAAACCCAATCGGAAGCAGATTTGGGGTGAAAAATAAGAAATCAAGAATTGCACTTTGCGTTAAAGACTAATTATATTCAGTTGACTATGCTTGGGGGTTAGAGGAAGGTTGAGAAATTGATATGTATGTGCATGTGTGTTTATATCTGTATTTGCATGCACACCGCCTTGCATATTACGCAGGATTCCACCTTACTGGCGCTGATTAGTTTTTTAACCCGATGTCTTGCAAATCACACCTTGGTTGTAAAGCAGATTTTGGAATAATTTATCATTATCATTTCATTAACATTCTGGGGTGCGCAAACAAACAGGCTGAAAGTTAAATAATGTTTTTGTGCAAGCTATTGATGATCCAGCTCCAAATTTGACTGCAACTGTTGTTGATTCTGAGTATTAGAGACTCTTCTTTCATCTACAGCTGAATAACATTCGGTGTTGATGTTATCATCAAATCTACTCACTTCTGAAGTCATTAAGACAGGCCCCGTTTTTTTCTCTTTTATAAATAAATGATTTTTAATTTGATGCGCTGCATTCTGCCGATGAAAATGCTTAAACATAAAACGGTCTGTATCTATGCATTCGTGCGTCCGTCCGTCCATCCATTCATCCATCAATCGATCAATCAGTGAACGAATCAATCGATCAATTAATCAATCAGTGAATGAATAAATGAATCAATCAATAAATTAATGAATCAATGAATAAATCAATCAATCAATCAGTCAATGAATGAATGAATCAATCATTCAGTCAATGAATGAATGAATCGATCAATCAACCAATAAATAGTGAATGAATCAATCGATCAATCAATTAATCAGTTAATGAATGAATTAATCGATCAATTGGTCAGTGAATGAATGGATGAATCAATCAATAACTAAGTCAGTGAATGAATGAATCAATCAATCAATCAGTGAAGGAATGAATGAATCTATCAATCAGTAAATGAATCAATCAATCGATCAATCAATCAATCAATCAGTAAATAAATCAGTCAATCAGTGACTGAATCGGTGAATCAGTGAATAAATCAATCAATCAGTGAATGAATGAATGAATCAATCAGTGAATGACTGAATCGATCAATCGGTGAAAGAATCAATCAATCAGTGAATCAATCAATCAATCAGTCAATCAATCAATCAATCAGTCACATTTTGGTAAATCATAATTATGAAATACAACAACACAATTGTGAGACGCCAAACAAAATCCAAATTATGACATGCAAAGTCATAATTTGTTAGAATTATGACTCTGACATCATGACATGAGATAAAAAATAATTAGACATAGATAAAAAAAATTGTTTAAAAATTGTACATTCAATACATTGTACATTTATACATGTAATAATTTTGGCAAAAAGTTTATTTTTAGTATTTCCTTGCACTTGAACTATTTAAACTGAACCTTCCAAGAAATCTCACTCCAGATCTGACAAGTTGGACTTCTCGTTGTTCACATTCCTTCATTATAGTGTCTTCATTCGTTAAATTTAGTTGTTTTCTGCATGACGACACACTACACACACTGTTTATCCCGCTGCATGACTACACACACACACACATGCACACGCACGCCGGGCTCATTCACATGAAGATTGCTTTGGTCTTCCCTGATGACAAAGGCACGGCTGTCACCAGTATCTGACCTATATTTCAGCATTTATTTATGCTCCCTCTTTCCTTCTGTTTGTGTCTCACTCAATCTCTTTCAGACTCTCTTCGCCTCGCTGTCCATCTGTCCCCTTAGCAAATACTAATAATAAAACCTAAGAGGAAAAAATTTAAGTCTAAAGTCGGGGTTGGTGCATTCAGCAGGGCAAAAATAGTATTTCAGTGATTTAAAAATATGAACAAAAAGGTGTTTGTATTTCATGCGCTTGATTGATTTGAATTGAAACGCTTCTTAAAATGGCTCCAGACAATTGAGAGGCACTGAAGAGCCTTCTTATTTTATTTAATGTGTAAAAACAATCCATCTTAATGTTCGGCATGAGAACAGACATTATTTACTTATTAGTCAGGAACAAATGTTGACTGTTTGGACTGATTTATTTTTAAGATGAACACATAAATGACACCAAAATGCCATAAATATTAATATGTATATGAATAATCAGAATTAAGGATTTTTCAGATCTGATTTAAAAAATATGTGACTATGCAAATAAATGAATTATGGCAGAAAGTAAATTTATTTGTGTTTGACAATTTACAGCAAAATTGTCTGGAGTCTATTTTAATCATAACTACGACTTTCATCTTATTACTAAGCTTTAGTACTTCATAATTTACTTTATTATTATTAAATACTTCATATTTACTTTTTTGTTAGAAATGGGACATTTCTGTCAATTATTCATTCATTCATTTTCTTTTCAGCTTAGTCCCTTTAATAATCTGGGGGTGCCACAGCGGAATGAACCCCCAACTTATCCAGCATATGTTTTACACAGCGGATGCCCTTCCAGCTGCAACCCATCACTGGGAAACATCCACACACACTCATTCACACACATACACTACGGACAATTTTAGTTTACCCAATTCACCTATAGCGCATGTCTTTGGACTTGTGGGGGAAACCGGAGCACCCGGAGGAAACCCACGCGAACATGGGGAGAACATGCAAACTTCACACAGAAATGCCAACTGACCCAGCCAAGGCTCTAACCAGTGACCTTCTTGCTGTGAGGCGATTGTGCTACCCACTGCGCCACCGTGAGGCCCTCTGTCAATTATTAATCATCAAAATAGTAATACGTATGAATAATCAGAATTATTACGGATTTTTAGATCTGATTTTAAAGATGCGACCATGCAAAACATGAATTATGGCAGAAACTAAATTCATTTGTGTTTGAGAATTTACAGCAAAATGATCTGGAGTGTATTTAAATCCAACATAGGCTCTTTCTGAAAACGTAGCCCTATACACATTTCTGAAGATTGCGGATTATGTAGCCAGAGGTACGTACGGCTGCATTTCATCTTTAAAACGAATGCTACGGGGCGGTATGACGCCGTTCCTTTTCATGCTTACCAAAAGTACACACATCCTTTACTCAAGTATAAGTACAGATACTCATGTTTAAAACGACTCTGGTAAAAGTTGAAGTACTGACTATACTTTTGTACTAAAGAAAGTAAAGAAGTAAAGCCTCAAAAATGTGCTTACTGTAGGTAAAAAGTATCCATTACTACTTCCTGTTTTTGTTTCACACTGGCAACTAGACCTCACATCATATTGATACATTTATACAAAATAACTTGTTGCTCATTTTCAGCAGGAAAGTAGCCAAGCAACAACACACTGCTCAAACAACACTGCTCAAAAATCTGTATAACATCATCCTGACACAAACTCACAGCGTTCAGCATGTAGATTCAGCATGTAGAACTGCCATTATTGTCCATTCTACACTCAAAAGAAAAAGAGGCCTATATCTTTACTAATAATAAACATCTTCAGTTAACGCTTCATTATGTCCAAAACATTTTGTTTTTCTTTTGCTATAATAAATACTTTATGGGCAATTACTATTTTGGGCATTTGGCTAAAGCTGCTTCATCATCTTCAAAACTAAAATCCAAATATCCCATGTTTTCAGTCTTTCTTTGTTTTTTTTAGAGTATTGTGGATATTTTCTTTCATGGATATAGTCATTAATGCTGTTAATACATTTATTCTATACAACAACAAAAACAAAAGCATACACTGGCGCAATGACAGCCTCCAAAACGTTTTGCATGAACTTTTTTTTTTTCATGTGATAAATTCCTGATGCTTTTCATTATAATTTTACTCATAAATCACCCAGTGCGAATAATTTTGATGTTAAAATATTTGTTAAACTACTTTAAATGAAGACAACAGTAAAACAGTATTAACTCTGTATTAGGAAATAGGAGCTCGTCGAAAATAAAAGAAATAAATCTCAATGCATACAGTATTCATAAAGGATTTAACTGTTTTAGTTCTAACTGTACAAATGTTGACAAAAAAAGCACATGATTGTTCATTTTATTTCTCTCTCTCTGTATTAGATTGAAAGATCAGAGAAGCCTGTATGGTAAACCATGGTCAGAAGTGGACAAAAGAGAGAAATTTGAACGTGAATGTGTCTAATTTACCTGTGGTCCGTTCGACTCAAACGCAGCTTATTACCCGGTGTAAGCAGGGCAGCTTGAGTCATGTTTACATCGCAGACTCCCTCTGTCTCATCCTTGCCTTTCTTGTGGTAAGCTTCACAAATTAGCCTGGGTACGTGCGTGATCAACATGGGTTGAAAAAGGCATGTATTTGCGAGCAGGCGCGCAATGAAAAAAATAGATTTACTGAATCAAAAAGGCGTTCAATTTGCACAATGACAAGAAATAATATAGGTCGTGCCACCAAACACATGAAAATGAAAATAACAAGATGGGTTTAAAGATGTTAGGCGTAGAAAATACAGATATTTGTGTAAAAATATAAGGATTAAAAGTAAAAGGTTGTCAGAAAAATAAATAGTGGAGTAAAGTACTGATATCAGAAAAATCTACTTAAGTAAAGTAACGAAGTATTTGTACTTCATTACTTCCCATCTCTGCCGCTTACCTCCATGTGGACAGCTTTTCCGATGTTACTAGTTTGTCCAGTGGCTCACCGCGTATGTTGGCGGACTTGTGTCGTGGAGAGGAGTTGACCGTGATGATGGAGTTCGAATCTGGTGAAGAACGGTTCCAGAAAGCAGGTAAAACAAAAAACTAAATAAACAAGTAAATGGTAGGGTGAGAATGTGGTAAAATCTGAAAACCTGGTAAAAATCAGGCTGCCGCAAGGGCTTTTCTTTTTCTGGATTGCTTTTGAAAACACTATCAGTTGGGTTTAGGGAAGGAGGAGGGTGGGTCAGCCAATCAGTAAGTCAGTCAACAGCGGCCTCTGGTGGATTTAAGGGAGAACAGCAGGCGTGAATGGCACTCGTAAAAGAAATTTGAGGTCTTAAAAAGCAAACACAGTGGTCTCTGGTGGATTTGTGAAAACAAAAACTGTAAAAAACAAAAACTGTAAAAAACAAAACAAAAACGTGGCCCTCTCCAGAAATGTATACAGGGGTGCGTTTTCAGAATGAGCCTGGGTTGTTTTAATCATAATTATGACCCTTCATCTTATTATTAAGTTTTATTCATTCATTCATTCATTTTCATTTCGGCTTAGTCCCTTTATTAATCTGGGGTCGCCACAGCGGAATGAACCGCCAACTTATCCAGCATATGTTTTACGCAGCGGATGCCCTTCCAGCTGCAACCCATCTCTGGGAAACATCCATACACACCCATTCACACTCATACACTACGGACAATTTAGCTTACCCAATTCACCTGTACCGCATGTTTTTGGACTTGTGGGGGAAACCGGAGCACCCGGAGGAAACCCACACCAACACAGGGAGAACATGCAAACTCCACACAGAAACGCCAACTGACCCAGCCGAGGCTCGAACCAGCGACCTTCTTGCTGTGAGGCGATCGTGCTACACACTGCGCCACTGTGAGGCCTTATTAAGTTTTAGTACTTCATAATTTCCTTTTGAAATGTTACAACATTTTCTGTGAATTATTAATCATCAAAATGTAACATATATTTTACATATTTAAAGTAAGATGATAAAATCGATTATGTTTGAAACTACAGAAAGTAGTACCAACATAGAATGCTAAGTTCAAATAGTGAGAAAAAGGTACAATTTTGAGAATAAAAGCTTTGGTACAAATCAAAATTATACAAAAATACTTCATAGATATCATAGATGTAACATTTTAAAAGTATTTTTTTTATTAGAATGGTGACTTAATTATATATCATCATAATGGCATAATATATCTACACTAAAAATATCCATAAATTAGCAGTTTTCTGTATTTTGTGATTCATGTTTTTCCCTGTTTGTTTATGGTTTTAAATTACATTATGAGACCTTAATCTTTTAAAAAGTTTGAAAAAGTGATTTTATTAACATTTGTAGTAGTTCAATGTGATATATTGTCTGGGTTGGTGTTGGATATTATAGTACAGAAACCTTGAAATAAACTGCCAGTACATTTTCTGTTATTTTACAGACTTATTTCTCTATATATTATTTCTTATACATTATATTATTTTAAACTACTAAAAAGTCAATGAAAGTCACATTGTTAAACTGTAGAGTTGAATTTTCAACTTCAGAAGTCAACAGAGCGGAGATCAGCATCCCACAATGCAATTCACAACCATAAATATATAGAAAACACTTGGTCACAAAATACGGACACTGTTAACAACAGACATGTTTTACAGTGTATTGTGAATCTTTTTAAAAGCAACTTTTGACCATTTGAACAAAACAGCATAGCAAAAACAGCTAAATGTTCTGGTCTCCATTTTATCCCAGCTAAAAC
The DNA here is from genome assembly GCA_903798125.1 of Danio choprae. Classification (NCBI taxonomy): domain Eukaryota; kingdom Metazoa; phylum Chordata; class Actinopteri; order Cypriniformes; family Danionidae; genus Danio; species Danio choprae. The sequence goes on along the minus strand of CAIGQW010005009.1, from coordinate 4,974,951 downwards.
TACTGCTTAAACACTTCCAGTCATAATTCTGATGCACAAACTTGTCAGGAAAACTTTCTCCCGATGACTTGAAGGCAAGATAAATGTGTTTAATAGCGGAGTTATTACTGAATTTGTGTAATGTTTATCCATATCTGAAGTCTAACATAGAGACAAGAGAAATAATTCCTGCCAGTGGATACTCAAGTGGCATTCATGTACTTTTTTGTGTCTGTGTGTGTGTGTGTGTGAGGGTTTGTTAAGCGACAGTTGCAGTGAAAGAAACTTGGCCTGCCTCTTCTGATCAATCCCAGCAACCCACTTTTTTTGATCTAATCTTTCCCTTATGAGGAGCGTTACAACATCAGCCCACACAGATATATGTGTGCAGGTTGAAGACACTGAATATGCATCAAAGGTATAAGCATGGCTTGAAGAGAAGAGGGGATAGAAAGATTTTTATTTTATTTTTTATATTTTTTTGTGTCATATAATTAGCTCAGCTTGTTATTCTGGACTATAGGCTAACCAAACAAGCGAGAGACAGAAGGAACAAACTGTGCGAATAATTCATATAACATTCCTATAAACGGCATTGTTTCAAACATACTTGTAAATGTGTTGAGCCTAATATTTTAAGATGTATTTGATGATGTTTTGCATGCTTAATGCAATGTGTAAAAACGTAAAGAAGTAGATGATTGGCAGGTCGGTACACTATAAAAAGATTAAATTGAAGGATTTTAAGTGACACTACAATAAGGTTACATTAGTTAATACACTTATTACAGCATTAATTCATCATTGTTATTGTTAGTCAATGAAAATAAAGTAATTTATTGTCAGTTCTTGTAAACTCATGGTGGATTAACTAATGTTAACAAGCACAATTTTGGATTTTAATAATGCATTAGAGGGGCCTCACAGTGGCGCAGTGGGTAGCACATTTGCCTCACAGCAAGAAGGTCGCTGATCGCTGGTTCGAGCCTCGGCTGGGTCAGTTGGCGTTTCTGTGTGGAGTTTGCATGTTCTCCCTGTGTTGGCGTGGGTTTCCTCCGGGTGCTCCGGTTTCCCCCACAAGTCCAAAGACATGCGGTATAGGTGAATTGGGTAAGCTAAATTGTCCATAGTGAATGAGTGTGAATGGGTGTGTATGGATGTTTCCCAGAGATGGGTTGCAGCTGGAAGGGCATCCGCTGCGTAAAACATATGCTGGATAAGTTGGCGGTTCATTCCGCTGTGGTGACCCCAGATTAATAAAGGGACTAAGCCGAAATGAGAATGAATGAATGAATAATGCATTAGAGAATGGTGATTAATAAATGATGTACAGGTATTGTTCATTCTTAGTTCATGTTAGTAAATACAGTAACTAACATTAACTAATGGGACCTTGTTGTAAAGTTGTTTTTTTATTAATTTTTTTAATTGTTATTATTAAAAATATTATTTTGATACAAAATGTTCAAGCATGAAAACAACCAAAAATGCCCTGTTATACATGCCAGGCCAGTAGATGGCAGTGTAACTTTGTAAAGAAGTACTATGAACCTACACAAACCCTTGGTCTGCCATATATTTCTTCACTATTTATAGTATTTGTTTGCCTGTAGTTTGAATTCAGACAATTATTTTGACACATGCTATTTTATATATATTTTAGTTTAGGGAGGTATGCAATTTTGAATGTAAACTTACATTTACATTTAGTCATTTAGCAGACGCTTTTGTCCAAAATGACTTTCAGTTGGGCAGGCATTGAGCGATTCAACAAGAAGAGGCAATACACACAAGAAGAGATAATTATACAAAGGAACTGTTAGTGCTCAGAGAATTAAGTTCAAGAGTAAGGAAGGGGGAGTGTTTTTTTGTTTTTTTTTGAGAGGGAGAAAAGTGTTTCTACAGGTGGTTTGTCAAGCCCACTCACCTGTGTGAAGCACACTTCATAAATGCACAGTGTTTTTTTTTTTAGATATGGAGTGATTGTGAGAAAGTGTCTGGTGCAAATGCAAGACTGGTGCTAGTGTCAGAGAGGTGAAAGAGTGTGTTTACTACAGGTGGTTTGTCAAGCCCACTCACCTGTGTGAAGCACACTTCATAAATGCACTGTGTTATTTTTTTGAAATATGGAGTGATTTGTGAGAAAGTGTCTGGTGCAAGTACAAGACTGGTGCTAGTGTCAGTTAAAGTGTCAGAGAGGTGAAAGAGTGTGTTTACTACAGGTGGTTTGTCAAGCCCACTCACCTGTGTGAGGCACACTCGAAATTGCATAATGTTTTGTATAGAGGGGGTGCTGGATTTGTTCACAGGGGTTCATGTGACTGCAGAAGAGATGGGTATTTTGTTGTCTTTTGAATGATACCAGTGAATCCGGTGTCCGTGTAGGAATGGGAAGATCATTCCACCGGCGAGAAATGTTGAATGAAAAGGTTTTGGAAAGTGACCTAGAACTTACACATTGAAACCAGTTCAGAAGTTGCTTGTGTTGCTGTGTAAAGTTACTGCAGATACGCATGTGGTGATTTAAATGCACAGTAAAAAAAAAAAAGTGATCAGTGATCTAATCTCAGAACAATACAGTTCACAGACGGTGTTTTTTTAGTGTAAATGCATGTGTCCATATGGCATTTAGTATACATGCAAATACTGCCTATCCAAGAATACATTTAGTATAAATAATGAAAACTTACCCAACGCTCAAGCTTCTAAAAAGTTTCTCTTATATCACTTACATGCAGATTTTCTCCTCACTGAATGACGGTAATTTTCACATAAGAGCAGAAATGGCCATCGGTAAATTAAATGTCATCCATTTCCGGTGATTTTTAGCTTTTCAAATCAGCTCATTGTCCTGCTTGATACTTGATACTGCAAACAACTGTTTCTTACCATACAATTTTGCTTTTACATTGCATTTAATTTGGGAAAAAAAACTTCTATCCAGTATGGCTTTCTTCTTTTTAAGGAAAAAAAGAAATGGAAAACAGAAAAAGGATTTTTAGTGTTAGAAGATCAATCTTTTTTCTTTTTTAAAAAAAATCTCTTTATAATGACAGAATAGAGAATAGATAAAAGAGTGTTAGTAATAGTTTTTGTGTTAAATATGATAGAATAGATAATAGATCAGAAAGTGATATAGTGCTATAGAGGATCCGAGCATTTTTTGATAAATAGGGTGGAAAACAGAAGTGTTGAATAAAGGAAGACTCTTTAGACGGTTCTGGAGAATGACTAAAGACTAACAATAGAAGCAATCAAAATCAGCAAAAGAGCATTAATATGTAAGTGCTATGAGTAGTCCAAGATGGTCAAACTCATTACACAGAACAAGGGTAGAAGAGAACAGAATAAAAATAAAAGAATACAAAGTGAAAGTTTTAGACAGTTAAATGCTGACGATAAAGATGGCCGAGGACTCAGCTGATCAGGTTGCAGACAACAGTAAAGGAAAGTGATTTTGTGCCTTTTTGAGATGGCGCCACACAATGCACAAACTTATGGAAAACGCTTTGTTAAAATGGGTTTAAAAAATGTAAAAACTGCTTTAATTCTATCCGAAATTAAACAATTAAGACTTTGGCCAGAAGAAAAAATATTATAGGAAATACTGTGAAAAATTCCTTGCACTGTTAAACATCATTCATTCATTCATTTTCTTTTCGGCTTAGTCCTTTTATTAATATGGGGTCACCACAGCGGAATGAACCGCCAACTTATCCAGCATATGTTTTATGCAGCGGATGCCCTTCCAGCCGCAACCCATAACTCGGGAAACACCCATACACTTCCATTCACACACATACACTATGGACAATTTAGCTTACCCAGTTCACCTATACCGCATGTCTTTGGACTTGTGGAGGAAACCCACGCAAACATGGGGAGAACATGCAAACTCCACACAGAAATGCCAGGAGGGTGAATCATTTTGACTTTAACTGTATGTGGTAATAAATAGTTAATATCTTAATAATAGGCAGGTAGTAAATGCCAGAAGTAAATGGTCTGAATTGTTACTGAATTGGAACTTAAGGGTTACCCACATCCGTATAAGAGTACTGAAATTATATCAAGATGTTGTTTTGTAGGCAAAAAGCAGTGCCAGTGTAAATTGATGAAAATATGTGTTATGCGAAATCTTTAATTGCATTCTCTTAAATGTATAATTCACCCAATACTGAAATTTGTGTCATTTACTCACCCTTTACTTCCAACACACTTCCTTTCTTCTGAAGATATTTTGAAGAAAGGCTGTGAAAAAAGTTTCCATCCAAAGATGCAAATTAGAATTATGCGCAAAACTATGCATAAAACATTTGCGAATTCAGCACCAACAAATTGACCGGCTTCTCTCACAGACGTACACAAGGAGGACGTTAAAGTACAAATGGAGTCAAAGCTAACCCTATTGATTTTGTCAGCTCACATTGCTAGTTTTGTGAACATTTCATCTGTGCATGTCATTAAGAAAAAAACAACTGCTCTTGTAATCTTTAATTGAAATCTGAAAATGCACTTCCTGTTTGTTTTCAGTTACATTCTCAGATTACGTCTGTCTGAGTATACTTAATATACTTAACCACGCCCCTTTTGGCAACAAACAGAAATGGTGAGGAGGAGGTGTCTGTTAGGTTGTAATAACTCTCCTAAACCCTTTTCTTAATCTTTCTGAATGAAATACCTACTTTAATACATCCAGTAGAAAAAAACAAGCCATGGCCACTGTTTTCACATTAATATTCCGTTTCTCTAGAAATTGCGCAAACAATACAAATAAAAAAAAAAATGGTCTCAGCTTCCGGTTCATGTGGACTTTAATATTCGAAAGACATTAATATTTGCTAATAATGTCTACAGCGCCCTCTGGTGGATTTTTGAGAAATATCATATGAGAAAACCTGCCCCAGTAATGTATTTGAGATTGTCAAACATGCACACCACGCCATCTAGTGGATTTGTGAAAACATAAAACTGCAAGAAAACGTAGTCCAGGGTACATATTTGTCGGTTCTCAAAAATGTAGTCATGGGCACATATTTCCAATAAGCCTGGGCTAATTTCCATCCAATGAGTCAAAGAGAACAAAATCGTCGCTTTCTGATGAACTAACACCACATGTCAAAAATAAAAATATAATTTGATGCAGTAGGTAAAGACATTGTATGCTTTTTTTTTCTTATGTAATAAATTACTTCCACCTCAGAAGACGAAGATGAAACGCTTTTTGGGAGTGCAGATGCTCAAGACAGTTTTGGGAAGTAATAATACTGAACCACTTTGATGACAGATCTTTGGCCGAGGGATTTTCAAAAATAAATTTCAGATATTGTTTAACCAAGGGGAGTCGGGTTGTAAAATGTTGTACAATGCAGAGTTGTAAAATGCAGTTTATTAGAGAATAGCCAGGCATGCAATGGTCAAAATAGGAACAAATGGTATCATGAGGGTAATCCAATAGCATAGTCAAGGTCACAGGCAAATAGATTGGTACAGGCGGCAATCAACATAAACATGGAAACAAGGCAGGGGTCAATAAACACAGATAGACTAAACAATGATACGCTTTGTAATGTTACAGCAAACAAGACTCAGCAATGTGTGTGAGAATGGGAGGTGTATAAATAGTCCTGGATATACAAGCTTCAGCTGTGTGTGTGCACTCATCGGTGATCCGGAAGTGTGTGTGTGTGTGTGTGTGTGTGTGTGTGTGTGTGTGTGTGTGTG
>CAIGQW010005009.1:4932369-4961582 GCA_903798125.1 Danio choprae | reverse complement strand
ATCTTTGCGATGTGACTATTGTAGATGCGCACATTTCAATATCGATGCTTAAACGATTGATTTTGCAGGCCTAGTACAGGGTTTGTTTTGCCAAAACAGAAAAAAATTTACTGTTGCTGCCAGCAGCCAGATCTTATTTATTGAAAAATCACATTGCATTTGATGCAAAATAAATTGTCACTGTATTTTCATTCTTTTTTTCCCCTCACAATGCAAATTTGAAAAGTCCACTGAAAATATCTTGATGGCACACGTTATTTTGCAACCAACTTGTCCTCCTACCTGTAACACCGTATAATAATTTATTATTTTCCTGAGATACAGTATCCATAAGAGTGCTACTAATATGTCATGAGTAAGACACAATGCACTGTGTCTTTATTTTATTATAAAATCCTTTATTGTTCAGGATTTGTGTATAGATTGATTGGTAGAGCATTTTGTTATAATAGTGCAAAATCATGCTACCTACATTTCATTTTGCTTTCAGATGACAAATCCTCTAGAAAGCGCTGTGTATATTTTTTGCGAATGTGAAAGACATTTTGTACCTTTTGTTATACATACAAAGTAATGTATAACATCACTCCCCAAAGTGAGCTACCAAACAAACTTACTACACTTGAAAAGTTGTCTATATGGAGATAAAAAAGGTGAGGTAAATGTATTCTATTAAAAATCAAACACAGCGTTTTTTTTTTTTTTTTTTTTGGTATTTATTTGGTGTTGTGCGAAGAACTATTAGAAAAGAATACTTTGTGTCAGTAATATGGCCCAGTAAATATCATTAGAGTGAAAAGGAACAGAAGTTGTTGGTGTCATGCTGCTGCATTTAGGAACTGCAGTCAAACATATGTTTATGTAAAATTGTTTCACAAACATCTAGACTGAAGCACACTTTTCCAATGAGTCTGTGTTGATATCCTTGGTTTTATTCCAGGGAAGACACACATTGTTCAAATTTGTACATTGAATACTGTATAGTAAATCATGTTCAAAGCCTCTTCCAAATGTGTAAATGTTAATTTAGTCAATTGGAAATAAGGTAAATGCTATTGTACTTATTGTAACATTTTTAGCGCTGCGTTAATTAAAATGATCAGCCATATGTTTTTTTTACATAACTTTCCACAATATTTATTTATATTAGTTGTTTATTATTATAGTTCTTTAATGAATATATAAAACTCAAGAAAACACAGAATTTCTTTTTTAAAATTACAGTAAAAACTGTTTTTGAATTAAGGGAAACTTTAATTTAATGTGCTTGTTGTTTTACAGTTTGTTTTACAGATATCTACAGTAATGGTGGGTAAGGGAGAGTCTAAAAATACACACATTGCAGTGTATACACAAATACACTTCATTGAACATGTAAACATGAGCATCACCTATGCACTATATAACTGCAGGTTAACTATGTTTATATATAATAACTTTAACTGTTAAAAGCTATGAGTTACTACTTAATTAGTTAAAGTTACTAGTAACTAATACAATTATGGCATCTAATAACCTTAACTTTTCCGAATTTGACTGTAATCCAATAATGTGCACTTTTTGTAAAGCTGATTTGAAACAATAATTGCTGTTAAAAGCGCCATACAAATAAACTTGTATTGAATTTGAGCAAACCTGCATTTTGATGCAGCATGCGATACGACACTGTCAAATTGGGGCCAAAAGTCTAGTCTGTAAATGAAATGCATTAAAATTTGATGATGCCAGCAAGCAGAGTTTTACTGTGTAAAGCAAGTTCTTAAGTATGCGTAGACATGCACAGTTTGTTGTGCTGAGAAAGCAGTTTTTATGGAGGGAGATATAATGTCTTACATACATGATCCCAGTATACCATTACAATATTCTTCAGGGTTAAACATGGCACCTGATGTTTGTATACGTAAATCCCAATGTACATTTGCACAACATATGCAAATATGTGCTGACATGATCTACTCTCACACATTTCTTTTAATGACTTTTATCCTTCCGTGCATTATTTTTACAGAAGTTTATACTTAAAGGAGGAGCTCACTTCTAGAATGATTGGTCATTATTGATTTACACAATATTTGTTCCCTGCTATGGAAGTCAATGGTGCCCATCAACTAGTCGGTTATCAACATTTTCCAGAAAATCTTCTTTTGTGTTTAAGAGAATAAAGAAACTCATGCAGGTTTGGAACAAGTGGAGGGTGAGTAAACAATGGCATGACTATAAATCATATTAAGCTGCTTGCATCTGTTTGGTAATTTTTTGAAGTAAAGTGAAGTCTTTACAACATATTTGAAAAGTGAAATATTTATTTTTCCCTTTGCTAAACAAATACATTTGTGCGTAAGCATGTGGGACACTGCCACTTAATGGCTATTCCTGGCAACAGCCCTACTTTTAAATTGAAAATACTGCAGAAAACTACTCACCTTGAAGCAAGATGCAGGAACAGCACTTTCTATTCATTACTGCATTCTGAACTTTTAGCAGTTTATAACTGCAACTGCTTACGGATAAATTCATTACCATTTCAATTTTGCATCATTCATGGTCTATAATAGAAGAAATACTCCATGTCTGTATAAAGCTGCAATGTAAGTATCACACTTTGCTAACGGTTTGCTAACACTCCACTTGCATAAAAAGTGATATTCTTGGCAGTTTGTGCCCATTTTTGATATGTGCCCTACAACTCTCATCTGATTTCCAAATAGTGCCCTTAACCTTTGCGATCCTCCTTAAAGTCCACACTTGGCCTCATGGGCAGTTGGGTATAGAAGTCCTGTCACTTCACAAAATGGAGCATCAAGGGCGAATCACAGCAGTAAAAGGGGCTTTTATGAGCACTTGCTGAATCATAAAATGATAAATGAGACCCTACGGTTTTGTGGACTAGAGCACAAGAGTAAAGGCCATTCGACCTCAAGTTCACATTAAGCGCATCGTTTGGGAAAGGGCCGTTGCTTTAACTTTCTCAAACTGTCTTTTTTTAATAGAAGCGATGAGAAAATTGATTGTAGACTTTTAGGGTTGTCATTTTAACATGTTAATTTAATGCAGTTAATTTTAATAAGTGGATTGATTGCAATGATGCTTACTTGGGAGGTTAGACAATGTCAAATGCAAATTTTCTGTGGACTGATGATCTGCTTCAGTTTTATCCAATCAAACAAACTATATGAATGTGTTTACTGAAAAACACGCTTGTTTACAATATATGCATGATTTACTAGTCTGCCCAAACATGTCTTGCATCCATTTGGGGTTTACTAATACATGGGCCAAAAGAGGACAAGCGGTTTTAATATATCAATAAATCCTATAAGACACAATTTGAAGAAGAATCATTTGATTCAGATTATCATTTGAGATCCCTATATTAAAAATACAACAATTCTAATTAATTGTAATTTTATAATTGGTATGAAACAATTATTTTTGTTTGGATTTTTGTTTGGAAACTGATCGTTGGAAGATGGGCATTGCTAACAAATTGGAGGATGATTGATGAATGAATGAAAGGCAGAAACAAAACTGCACTAATAGCCCTGCCCTTAAGTCATTACATGTGATCAAAAGTGAAGAAATGTAATTTCAAGGGGGAGGCAAGGTCATGGTTTTTGATTTAAAGATTATGAAGGCTATTTTTTTTTAAATAATGAAGTGCGCAGATCCATCATTTATACAAGCACTAATAAGAATACGAGTAATAAGTAGGGTAAATTTAGATTTTTATGCCACATTTTGTAAATGTCTTACTCTAAATATATCAAAATTTCTATTAGTAAAAGGCATAGCTAAGATTTTAACTTGCGCAACTTTAAAAGTGATTTTCTCAATAAATATTTTAAATAGATTTCTTTTAACCTTAAGATTCTTGATTTTCAAATAGTTTCATCTCAGCTAAAGAGTGTCCTATTATAACAAAGTGTACATTAATAGACAGCTTTTATATTCAGTTTTTTATCGTAGTCTTTAGTCCCAATTTTCCCAACTTTACACGTAGGACTGGTTTTGGTGTCCATAGTCACATATAACATTCAGTATTATCATTTATTCATTAATTTTCATTTAGGCTTAATCCCTTTATTAATCTGGGGTCGCCACAGCGGAATGAACCGCCAACTTATCCAGCATATGTTTTACGCAGCGGATGCCCTTCCAGCTGCAACCCATCACTGGGAAACATCCATACACACTCATACACTATGGACGATTTAGCTTACCCAATTCACCTATAGCACATGTCTGTGGACTGTGGGGGAAACCGGAGGAAACCCACGCCAACACGGGGAGAACATGCAAACTCCACACAGAAAGGCTAACTGACCCAGCCGAGGCTCAAACCAGCGACCTTCTTTCTGTGAGGTGAACGTGCTACCAACTGCGCCACCGTGAGGCCCTCAGTATTATCACTCCTTCTGTAATTTATTTAAATAGTATTTGTTTAAACTTAAAAGTATAGGCCAAAATTAAAAGGTCGTTTCATTTTCACGTTAACATCTGATGCTGAATGATGACGAAATGCATATTTTGATGTTTTATTTTCACAAAAGTTATGTGAAACATTCGAGCAGACATTTTACTTACATTTAATATGCTTTCTTTGCATATAAAATCACTTTCATGAATGCAAAAAAGCCACCAAAATGGAACTTTGCTGTCTTTGACCCATATCGCAGTTCATATGATTAATTTATCCCCATAGCATGTGCTGTAATCAAAGTTTTGACTTGATCGCCAACCACAATACGCTGTACTTTTCAGTTTTGTTGGACTATTCTGACCCATTCCGGATATTAAAACCAGGCCGTCCTACCTCGGATGAGCAATTTCTAAATTAGCACTTCTCATACAGTACTTCAGCCCGATGATGGAGTCAAGTCGAACTCTGATGTTTCACGGGATTGTGATAAATGAGTGGACGGCAGTGTGTTTCTCAGACAGTCTGTTGAGAGGATAGAACGAAGACCCCTGGAGAGACTTGTGAAATACTAATGAGCTGGGAGACTTTCAAAATACAAAAGCCGAGGCAGACAGACTCGAGCTGGAAAGACGAAGAGAAGAACGGGGCAGAGGAGAGGCTGCTGGAGAGCTTTCTTAAAAAACCCATTCATCATACAGGCAGGCACGCTTCAGCTCAGTAAACAGAAAGCCGAGCGTGTTTGCCGTATGTGCATTATGTGCTTGCATGTGGACGCTTTTGACGTGGAGAGTGATGAATGGGATGATTTGCATCGAAATGTTGTACCAGGGATCCTCAGCTCTGCATGCAGTACATGTGCTGTTCATTGCTCACCTGTTGTTTTTGTTGTGTCTGGCCCGTGCCCATGTGATTAGATGTATGCAGGCTGGTTTCAGCTAAATACTTACTGATAATGTGTATATTCTGGCAAAGTAAGATATATAGTGTAAATGCACCTTGGATAAAAACTGAACTGGTAAAAAGGGTCATCTAAAAGAAGCTCATGAAAGTATTGAAGACTTTTGAAGACTACACAAAAGTAACAAAGGAAACAATGTCATTATAGTTTTGCATTTTTAAGTTAGTTTTTATTCATTCATTCATTCATTTTCATTTCGGCTTAGTCCCTTTATTAATCTGGGGTCGCCACAGCGGAATGAACCGCCAACTTATCCAGCATATGTTTTACACAGCGGATGCCCTTCCAGCTGCAACCCATCTCTGGGAAACATCCATACACTCTCGATCACACACATACACTACGGACAATTTAGCTTACCCAATTCACCTGTACCGCATGTCTTTGGACTTGTGGGGGAAACCGGAGCACCCGGAGGAAACCCACGCCAACACAGGGAGAACATGCAAACTCCACACAGAAACGCCAACTGGCGAGGCTCGAACCAGCGACCAGCGACCTTCTTGCTGTGAGGCGAACGTGCTACCCACTGCGCCACTGTGAGGCCAAGTTAGTTTTTATTTCGATACTATTATTTTTTTTTAATTTGCTGTAAATTTTTGTTTAGTTTTAGATCATTGATGCTTTTCATTATTATTATTTTATTGCATGAACACATTTCTATTTAGTTTGTAAATTTTTCAGATTTAGTTTTAGTAGTTCTAGTTTAACAGGTTAATAGGACACATACAGTGCACACCAAAGCCAAGTTTAGTGTTTGCACAGTTTGCATTAACTCTTGTGCAAACCTTTTAGTAATAAAAGCATAATAATAGTTTGAACACGGCAAACCCAAAGCCACACTAATGCAACTTTAACGAATAAACGTAAAAATTACCTACCAATAAGTCAAACTTATTCATATTACAAATAATTTACGTAGTTATCTATATGTGTGTTTATTTATGTGTTTGTCTGTGAAAGCGCCATCTACAGGTACTTCTCTAACAGTTGCAGGTGAGATGTTCCACTACAGAATGAGTGCTTATTAATTCTGAAAACAATTTTAATTTAGTTAATAATTATTATATTTTGCTATGGGTAGCGCTGTCTCCTCACAGCAAAAATGTTGCTGGTTCGAACCTCGGCTGGGTCAGTTGGCATTTCTGTGTGTAGTTTGCATGTTCTCCCCGTGTTCGCGTGGGTTTCCTCCGGGTACTCCGGTTTCCCCCACAAGTCCAAAGACATGCGATATAGGTGAATTGGATAAGCTTAATTTTCCGTAGTGTATGTGTGTGAATGAAAGTGTATGGGTGTTTCCCAGTAATGTGTTGCAGCTGGAAGGGCATCCGCTGCATAAAACATATGCTGGATAAGTTGACGGTTCAGGCGACCCCTGAGTAATAAAGGGACTAAGCCAATAAGAAAATGAATGAATGATTATATTTCAGATTGTTTTTCAGTGACTGTTGTTAGTTTCAGTTTGTTTTAGTTTTTCATTTATTTTTATTTTAATTTTAAATGTTTTTTTGGAAATAGGCTAATTTTACAAGCCCTCTAGAGTTAAACAGTTGACTTTAACCATTTTTGAATCCATTCAGTTAATCCCCGGGTCTGGCGGGAGCACTTTTAGCTTAGCTTAGCAAAAATCATTAAAGCGGATTAGACCATTAGCATCTCACTTTTATACCTCACTTTAAAATGACCGAAGAGTTTCAGTAATTTCCCTATTTAAAGCTAGACTCTTCTGTAGTTACATCGCGTACTTAGACCAAGACTTATTTTCTATATGGTGCAAAACTATACTCTCATTCTGGCTTAATAGTCAAGGACTTTAGCTGCTCTACCATGCCTGCACCAAAAAATATGCATCATTTAAAAAAAAAAAAAAAAGGTTTCACCAGACATTTTGCAGTTGACTTACCAAAGTTTTGGGCACATAGTCATATGCCAGCTATATACTTGTATTGTGCATTGACGTCATGTTCTCATATTACTTACAGTATATATTATAGCCTATATCCAAACCTTCCCATGTGCTTTGCTTTTGTTTGTGATTCTCACCTGCGATTCTTATTGTTGCATCGATAACAGGGCTTTGTGCATCCACTGAAAAGATTTCCCCCAAAAACATGCTTTAATTTCCACACGTTCCTTTATATGTTCGCTTACTGACTGATAAGGTTAGAAAGAAGCGCATCTTTAAGGGCCCTTGAGTGAAGTCCTATTACTCACTGACAGTTCTATTACAGGCTCTTTTTCTTCAGTGATGGAGGTATTACCTGTTTGAAAAGTGTTGCTCCGCTGGTCATTGTGTGATGACATTACCTTTGCCTTTGCTCTTGTGTATGAACAACATGATCTTCTCCACATCGGATAAGGACGCGATTCCTGATGAAATGGCGGATCCGTGTCTCAAGGGACAAAAGTAGTTATATTCCTGGGACGAATTTCATTCCTGTCGCTCTGTTAATAATCTCCTCAGTCACCTCTCCAGATGACGTGATAGAAATATGTGTGCGTGTGTGTGCGGGTGGAAAATTATTTCTTCAGCTGAGTGGACAGGATCTGGTTGAGTCATTGCTGGCTGAAGGTGTGTGTTATGTCACTGTCACCTCAGCGCACAACAGTGTCCTCCAAACACCTCATCAACCCAAAGATGGATGCCGTCCACCATCAGGACCTGTGTGTGTGTTGCCTGCTGGGTGAGTGTGTTGTCTTTGTGGTGTGTGTGAATGTCTTTACAGTCCAATTAAACTTCATTTGAGTTGAGTTGAAACAGCAAACATAATGAAGAATTGAAGTGCAGTCTGAAATTTCCATTGAAAAGTAAAAAATGTTCTCAGCCTCCTTTTGTTTATGTTGAGTTATTTTACTTTAAGGACCATTAAAATTACTTATTCTTTGCAATAAAAGTGATATTACTGAACTTACACACAGGCGCCTGATAAAAATACTAGTTTTAGAAGAATATTTTAGATGACATTTAGAGGTTTTTGCATCTGAACTCTTCAATTCCTATTTGAAATGAAGAAAATTCCCAAAAAGCTCCAAAGACGTGGTATAGGTGAATTGAATAAACTAAATTGACCGTAGTGTATAAGTGTGTGTTTGAATGAGTCTGTATGAATGTTTCCCATACCGGGCATCTGCTGTGTAAAACTTATGCTGGATAATTTAGCGGTTCATTCCGCCGTGGCGACCCCTGATAAATAAAGGGACTAAGCTGAAGGAAAATTAAATGAAAAGAAATTAAATTCCTAAAAAAATGTATATAAAAGTTGTTGAAGTTTGTTTTTTTTTTTTTTTTTTTTTTTTTTTTTTTTTTGATAAATAAATGTATCCATTTATTAGCATTTTGAATGTACTTTTAAAAAGTCATAAAATAATTGTGGTGGCATAAATATTAGAATTGGCATATAATTTCTAATCACTTTTAATCATTTATATATTATTTGAAGTTTATGGACCAGTGAATGATCATTTCATTTCCCCACAAAATTGTATTGATTTATTTTATTTTATTTACACATTTATTAAACAAATCAACATTTTTTTTTTATCTAAAAATGCATTTTCCAAAAAGCATTTTGTTTTTCATTAATTTCTTGTTGTATTGATATAAAAAATGTATTCTGTAAATAGTTGGTTTGGCAGCAGAGGTGAGGATTCACGTGCACTTTTATTAAACAGAATAGTCAGGCAGGCAAAGATCAAAACAGGAAAAGGTGGGAGCATGCAGAGTGTAGCTACATCCAGAGTTTAGTCAGAAGAGCAGGTGAATGGTCGGGACAGACAGCAAAACAACATAAACATTAAACAAAGCAAAGGTCAAAAAACGAAAGGCAAGCACTAGGGTAATGCTTCTGTTTGATAGGGTTTTGAACTGTATTCACTAGTTCAGACTTAATTGGGATCATTACAGGGCATCGGTAGGAATGCACATAATCCAGAAGTCCAGTCAGAAGTATTTAATGGATGAATTTAAATTTGTATGTGTGTGGTTTCTACAATAAACACAACAATATATATAAATAATCAGTTTACAATGACATGATAAATGAACATCAAATTGCAGACAAAATATTAGAACAGAACATGTTGCTAAATAAATGATTACATTATTACTGCACCCGTTAAAACATGTGGCATCGCCTCCCAATAACTGCCAATTTCACAGATATTATTTAAATAGCAACTGTACAATGCAAATACTGTATATACGGTATAACACTCAAACATAAATGATACTTAGTTATCAACAACTCGTTAATACAATGTGCGTCGACGCCTCCTGCGTGAATAATAAACGTCCCTTTGCTAGAATTAGCTCAATGTGCATGCAATGTGGCATATAGCATGTCCGACTGGCGAGTACAAACTCTAAACAGCATGGCAGGTCCATGAACATTTATGTTGGAAATAAACTTCCTTTCAAAGTTACGCACACTCATAAGCTTGGCTGTGATACATCTGGTGACTTGAATACCCCACACGAGTCCTCCGTAGCGCTCAAGCAAAATATAAGTTATATCAGCCTGTGGGGGTGGGACTAAGGTATAGCTGTCAATCAATCCTAAACTACTACAGTTATTAAATTACTAAACCTTTTCGACATTTTTTGTAATGCTCACCTACAAATCACAAGACTCAGCAACAATGTGTGTGTGCTGTGTTTATAGTCCATCTGGTTAATCCTGAACAGCTTCAGCTGTGTGTGTCTGGGACAGGTGTGTGAGTGAAGTACATAATGGGATCTGTAGTGCAGTTGAATGAGAGTGTTCTGCAAGAGCAACACTGCTGGTGATCACAACGTATACATTATAATATATTTTAATAATTTATATTTTACTTTGGACCATGGCGAATGGTCACTGCATTTCCCAAAAAGTTACCCCAAATGCTTATTCATTATTAAGGATTATAATTGATTTATTGTATTTCATAAATACATTTCAACATTGATTTAGAATTAAAGCATGCATTTTCCAAAATATTTATCCCAAACTTTTAGGATACTTACTGAATTGATTGATTGATTGATTGATTGATTGATTGATTGGGGAATTTTTAAATGATAGTTTTAATAAATAAATTAATCAAATGTACACATTTTTCTCAGTTTGATTAAATTTCAGATTTTTCACAAACAATTTGACACATTTGTATGCGGCATGCATCCGATATTCAGTATAAGCAAACTGAGGGCGGCCCGTCTGAGGCTGAGATTATTGCTAACTCCATTGCTTCATCCCTTTAACTTCATTGCAGCCAGAGATATTCAACCTTGAAGAGACATATTCTGAATGCCCAAAGTAAGACAATGCTTTTTGAATTTCAATACTTGTGAAAGACAAGAGCATTTCTCAGCTTTCGGGATTGATTTGGGTGGATGGTAAAAAAATCAGGCCATATTACTTTTATTAAGGTGGAAGCGCAGAGCTGAAGTGAAGTCATGAGCTCTTCTTAAAATGGAGCCAGTAAAAGCTTGACGGGGCTTCTTGTCATTGAGGGACGGGACATTCATCTAGTCAAGGTCTTTGATATTAGAAGTGTGTCATAATGTCCTGTTCGTCCTTCTTCTCCGACCTTCTTCTTCACACTTACTGACTGTAAACACAAACAGACAAGCACAGACATTTCTATTATATTATTTTAAAGATGAAAATTAGATTTGTTCCAGATTGTTATCATAAAATCCCAAGAATGATGAATTTCTGATAATAATGTTTCTATGGTCGGATCCAATTTTGACAAAAGTAACTGAGTATCTGAAAAAACTGGCATATATTACAATATATACAGTTAAAGAATTATTAGACCTTCAGAATTATTAGCCTCCTGTATATTTTTCTTTAATTTCTGTTTGACGTAGGGATTTTTTCAACACATTTCTAAAAGTAATATAGTTTTAATAACTAATTTCTTTTATCTTTACTATGATGACAGCACATAATATTTTACTAGATATTTTTCAATATTCTAGTGTTCAGCTTAAAGTGCCATTTAAAGGCTACACGTGGTTAATTAGGCTAACTACGCTGAACAAATGAGTTCTGCAAAATTCATTCATTCATTTTCATTTCGGCTTAGTTCCTTTATTAATCTGGGGTAGCCACAGCAGAATGAACTGCCAACTTATCCAGCATATGTTTTACGCAGCAGATGCCCTTCCAGCTGCAACCCATCACTGGGAAACATCCGTACATACCCATTCACACTCATACACTACGGACAATTTAGCTTACCCAATTCACCTATAATTGGGGGAAACCGGAGCACCCGGAGGAAACCCACGCCAACACGAGGAGAACATGCAAACTCCACACAGAAACGCCAACTGACCCAGCCGAGGCTCGAACCAGCGACCTTCTTGCTGTGAGGCAATTGTGCTACCCACTGCGCCACCATGCTGTCCTTCTGCAAAATTGTTGCAAACAATTTATGAGTTGAATTTAAACAAATAAATTAAATTTAGTAATGTTCAACTTAATTTGTTTGTTTAAATTCAGCCCAAATAAGTTGTTTACCACCACTTAACTTAAAAGAATTTAGTAAATCCAAGGAATCATCTTTGAATATTTTCTTTCAGTGTAGACAAGTTAGGGTAATTAGGCAAGACATTGGATAACATTGGTTTGTTCTGTAGACAATCAAATTAAAATATTGCTTAAGAGGGCAATAAAAATGACTTTAAAATAGTTTTGAAAAAATGTTGTATTGTATTGTAACTGCTTGTATTGTAGTTAAAATAAAACAGATAAGACCTTTTCCAGATGAAAAAATATTACAGGAAATACTGTGAAAAATTCCTTGCTCTGTTAAACATCATTTGGGAAATATTTGAAAAAGAAAAAAAAAATTCACAGGAGGGCTAATCATTTTGACCTCAACTGTATGTGCCTTTTCTTTCTAAAATCAAAATAACTTAGATAAATTAATCTCTCTCTCTCTCTCTCTCTCTCTCTCTCTCTCTCTCTCTCTCTCTGTCTCTCTCTCTCTCTCTCCCTCTCTCTCTCTCTCTCTCTCTCTCTCTCTCTCTCTCTCTCTCTGTGTTATTTGATCATGACTTATATACTTGAATATATGGAAATATTTTTACACGTTCTTTATGGTTTTCAAATTTGATTGGCTGAGAGCCATGCAATACTAGTGTTCTCCAACTGCTTCACATCATTGTTCCTTCTTAGGCCCTCCTTACTGCCAGTGTAATGGCAGAGGACTACAGTTTCTCACTCCAGATTCTCACTCCAGATTTTGATGCCTTCAGAGTGAGAATGGGTGGATAGTTGGGCAAGTACTACTGTTCTTGTGTCCCATAATGTATTTTAAGAGTGTTTTATATTGTATTTATAGTGTAGTTTATTTTATAGTGTAGTTTATATAGTGTCAGTTTTTTTACAGTATGAATAGTAGTTTATGTCGGAAATAAGATTAAAAGTTTTTTATACGTTGCAAATTGCATGTTTTTGTGTGTGTGTGTGTGTGTGTGCGTGTGTGCGTGTGTGCGTGTGTGCGTGTGTGTGTGTCTGTGTGTGTGTGTGTACCTAGTATTCCTAACGTTGTGCAGACCAAATGTCCCCACAATCCTCACAAGTATAGCAATAGTCAAGTCAAGTCAAGCTTTATTGTCATTCAGCTACATGTCTGGACATACAGAGGGACGAAATGTCGTGTCTCGCAGGACAACGGTGCTACATGGATTAATCATAAATACAAACACAACACTAGACATAAGAGCTATTATAAAAAACCTATGCATAACTAACATATATTATAAAATAGAATAAAATACCAGTGAATTTTTATCTCATGGGGACATATTTTTGGTCCCAATAAGGAAAACGGCTCATAAGTCACACAGAATTAAGTCTTTTTTTTTTTAAATGTAAAAATGCAGTTTGTTTACTTTGTTGGTTGGGTTTAGGGGTAGGGGGAAAGAATATAGGAGTTTGCATGTTCTCCCTGTGTTTGTGTGGGTTTCCCCTGGGTGCTCCGGTTTTCCCCACAGTCCATGCGTTATAGGTGAATTGAATAAACTAAATTAGTCATAGTGTATGAGTGTGTGTTCAAGGTTCAAATTCAAGGTTTACTGTGTATTAAATTGCAAATATTCTGTCTGTTCTAAATTATACGTATTTAAACATGACATGTTGTAACCCTAAATGAGACCAAATTTTTCAACAATAAGAAAAGAGAGGAAATGAGTAAAGACTTAGAGAGGTATGCAGAAATGAATGTCACAAAAAGAGTTATCGAGTGTCTCTTAGCTGATAAAAGGAGAGAAAAATCTGAATAGATGAAAGTGGAGGATAAATGAAAGTAAGCAAATCACAAATTACTGCATTCCCCAAATAATAATAAAGTGGTGCAGTGTGTAGCGCTGTCGCCTCACAGCAAGAAGGTCACAAGTCCGAGCCTCGGCTGGGTCAGTTGGCATTTCTGTGTGGAGTTTGCATGTTCTCCCTGTGTTGGCGTGGGTTTCCTCCGGGTGCTCCGGTTTCCCCCACAAGTCCAAAGACATGCGCTATAGGTGAATTGGGTAGACTAAATTGTCAGTAGTGTATGTGTGTGAATGAGAGTGTATGGGTGTTTCCCATTGATGGGTTGCAACTGAAAGGGCATCCGCTGCGTAAAACATATGCTGCATGGATAAGTTGGTGGTTCATTCTGCTGTGGCGACCCCTGATTAATAAAGGCACTAAGCCAAAAAGAAAATGAATGAATGAATGAAAAAGATAATATTTACCAAACAAAAACATTGAAATAAAAAACTAAGTTATTTATTGAAAAACTATATTGTACACATACAATGCCTTCTGTTTTCTGTTTCTTTTTACTGTTGTTCTCCATAGTAGTCTGTTTTGGGTTTCTTGGCACATTAACATTGTGTCCTTACTGACATACTGTAAGATGTCATTACCACAGCTTTATTATAATTTATTTTTCATATACAGCAGGAAAAAATAAGTATTCAACACGTCATGTTTTTTTTCCTGGGAACAATGTTTTTAAAGGAGCTGTGGACATGGAATTGAACCATATTTTGGTAAAAACTCAAACAATACAAACTCCTTAAAAATCAAGGAGAAAGTACTTGTAGTCCTAAGGGATAAAAACTGATAAAAACTGTCAACCCCCCATCTTTATTTTTGTTTAACTATTTAATTTAGTCTAATTCAGGAATAATTGCATCTTCTTTAACAATGCATGCGTATTACAGAAGTATAGTGTGATAGATTTATCCCTGTGAAACTCAGTGTCACCAGGAGGGGGCGCCCACGTTTATATCTATGTGTTTGTAACTGAATCACAAAGAAGCGGTAGTTAGTATGTGATTACCGGCGTTGCAAACACAATTGGCGTGCTCCTTGAAAAAACTGTGTTTCCTATGTGTTTCAACAGGTAAGATAATAATATTTACTCTAATGATACACAGAAGCATATATTGTTTATATAGAGGTAAATTTATGTCCTGACACAGTAAATTAGTTGAATTCGACCGTGATTTAATGGTGCCAAAATGGCGGAAATGTTAGAAACTTGCAGCTTTCAATGTGAACAGCGAGAAGTTAATGTAAACATCTAATCTAACTTTCGTGACCTTTATTAATATGGTTGTGTATAGTGATGTGCAGTGGGTTAAAACGTGTGTGATTACAAAATAGCATGATTAGACTTAGTTTAGCATAGCTGTTAGCCATTACATTGAAATTGACCTTCAGAAAATGCAGTTCATAATAATTCCAGTGAGATTCAGCAGTAAAGTGTTTTTATTTATTTTATTTAGTGAGATTTTCAGATAAACATTAAAATTCAGTTAAAATGTAGTTCATTAAGTAACGTTATATTTCATAGAAGTTAAAAAGGGCATTGATACAACTTCAGACAGTTATTTATGAGGAATAGATAATATCTATGACGCATATCTATGAGCTATGTGGAAATGTGGCAAATAGTTATTTTGTGTTTGTTTATAGATATAGTTTTATTCATTTCATATTCAAGTTAAAGGAGGTTGTAATGCACAAATGCAGTTAATTTGTTTATGCTTTGTTTTATGCTGTGAGAAAGTTATCACAATACACATTTCGGTCTATTTTGTGATGTTAATTGTGAATTGATTTAGAGCCTTTTTGAGAGTGGTTTAATATAATAATGTCAGTGTCATATATTTGCTAAACAACTGCACTATAGGACATGTTATTATTTTATTATTTATGACCCTTATATGTGTTTGTAACTGAATCACAAAGAAGCGGTAGTTAGTATGTGATTACCGGCGTTGCAAACACAATTGGCGTGCTCCTTGGAAAAAACTGTGTTTCCTATGTGTTTCAACAGAAATAAATGTGTTGCTACAAGAACGGACATCGTCTCCTTCTTAAAAGTGTAACATACTGAACTACTGACATGTATTTAATACTTTATATAAAAGGCTTTTTTTGGTGAGGGCAGCTTAAAGACCCCTCTCATATGGAGAATGAAGTCACATGCATTGCTCAGGTGTGAGTTTTTCACAGACTTCAACAGAGTGTAAAAATCTTGATGGTTCTGTGGGTCTCGTCTATCAAATCTGATCTTTATTTTATATTTTATATTGGATTCAAGTCAGGTGATTGGCTGGGCCATTCTACAACTTGAGTTTCTTTCTCTGAAAGCATTTGCGAGTTTCCTTGGTTGTGTTTTGGATCATTGTCTTGCTGAAATGTCCACCCTGGTTTCATCTTCATCATCTTGGGAATGTTGATGTTGGACTGAAGCCGCTAATATTAATTTACAATGATGAAGGGCAGAGGGTTGCTGAAGAACTACTGAGAGATTTCAGCTGCTGTCTGGACTTACACTGCCTTTCTACAGCTCTCTTTTTTCATGTGTTTAATACTTTTTCCCTGAGTCATTTCATTTCATTTTATTACACATAACTTAATTTGTAAAATAATTACATTTGTTTTCTTTGCATATATTCTTTTTTTAAAATGTGTAATTAATGCTATTGTAAATGTTGCGGTAAGGACATTTTTTCAGAAGAAGAGTTGAAAAACCAAAACAAAAAAATAAATAAATGAACATGTTCCAACGTTAAAACGACTCGATTGGGTCTGCACACTTTGTGCACTCCTGTGAAGCCAGAAAGTCAAAACTCTTAACTATTAAGTTGCTCTCCTCAGTCATTTTCTTCTGGAGACCATGTGCAAAACAAATACTTCCAAGATTCAGCGTCTTAGAAAGCCAGCAGCAATGCCCAAGAGACAGTATTTAAATGCGCACTTGCAGCTGTGTAACATGAAATAGCTGAAAAAAAACTTTCTTTTGATGCTAAATGAATGAGAAGTTAAAAAAAGAGGCCGTTTTAATTGGAGAACCCCTCTTCTTCAGCTTGATATGACTTCTAAAACAGGAGCAATGTTTACCTGCAGGCTGTATGTGGAATATCTTATTGTATGTGTGTGTGTGTGTGTGTGTGTGTGTGTGTGACATTTCTTTCATCTTTTACATCAGTCTTCAGCATCATTTGTCATTGGCTTTTGTTTTGTTCTTATTGCACCTGAGGGAGGAGTGGAGCAGAGATATACTGGGAGAAAAAGAGGGAGCGACGGGGACCTTTGACATTTCGCTAATTCAACAACACAGAGGGGAAGTGTTTGAACATCACAGTCACTGCCTGGAGCAGAGTTAGCGGAGGAGATACAAGTCTGCAGCATGAGAGGGAGGTAAAGTGGGATATAACGACAGAGAGAGAGAGAGAGAGAGAGAGTGGGAGGACAAAAAAAGGGTCTGGGACTCTTCATTGTGTGGATGGAAAAACAACCAAAAACAAATGGATTAGGGTCAGAGACGTCTGGATCTCAACTCAACCTGTCGCGCATAGATTATTATTAACAATAATAATAGCGATCTCTAATCCCTCAGCATGAATTACAGCTATACGGCTCATTGTTTTAGCTGGGAATTATAGCAGCAGGGATTATTTCATACTATTGTCGTGACCGTGAAAACTGTTTTAGGCAATGAGATTCATTAGGCTGAAACTTCATTTGCCACGTGTCTCAGAGCTGAAGAATTAGATGGACAGTTTTGAAGGGTGTCGTTTTCTGTGCTGTTGTTTGACAAAAAAAGAGACATTTGTGTACATACATGTTTCAATATAAACTAAAGTTTACATTAAAATTATACTGATGATTTTTTAAATTATATTTATTATATTTAAAGTTTTGTCTTTCTTTTGGGATTTAGGGGTCCTCAGGAAGGTGTAGGAGTGTGCTATATGCCATATAATAATAATAAATAATAATTATATATATATATATATATATATATATATATATTATACAAATTTAATAAAAAAGTTATGTAATATATAACATAAACATTTACATTTAAATATGACTAAAATATATAAAATTTGAATAACATTTTTATAATTATAACATTTTATAAATATAAAAATTATACAGTTTTAATAAATATGTTTTGAACAAAAAACATTAAAATAAAATACATAAAATTAGTATTAATTAATATTTATTATAAATTATAATTTTATCTTAAAAATTAACCCAAAATAATAATTAAATGGGACTAAAAATCACCCTTTATCTGATTTAAATAAATAATATACACCCACACGTACAAGTATTTATTTTAAATCAAAGAAATTAATACGAATTAGTAAAATAATTATACTCTTTATATATAAAACACTCTTTAAAAAGAGACCAAACTTAAAAATTCAAGATTTACAACAGTTATTAAACAGAAAACAAAATATTCATTCATTCATTTTCATTTCGGCTTAGTCCCTTTATTAATCTGGGGTCGCCACAGCGGAATGAACCGCCAATTTATCCAGCATATGTTTTACACAGCAGATGTCCTTCTAGCTGCAACCCATCACTGGGAAACATCCACACACTCTCATTCACACACATACACTATGGACAATTTAGCTTACCCAATTCACCTATAGCGCATGTCTTTGGACTTGTGGGGGAAACCGGAGCACCCGGAGGAAACCCAAGGCAACACGGGGAGAACATGCAAACTCCACACAGAAACGCCAACTGACCCAGCCGAGGCTCGAACCAGTGACCTTCTTGCTGTGAGGCGAACGTGCTACCCACTGCGCCACCGTGAGGCCCAAAACAAAAAATAGTAGTTATATTTTCATTGAAATGAACAAATAGGTCAGTTTTTGACTGCCGTCAGAATACTCATCACATATACATCACGGTGACCTAAAACCCCCCACAAAACTTTCTTATTATGTTTGTATTTTACCCTTTGTCTTTTGGTTAATGTAAGTTAGATCTGATAATTTTTTTGTCATGCAATACTGTATGTTATTATTAGATGATCCATTAAAGAGCACAGTGCCGTGTGCCTTAGGAAACTGCTGTCCTTTAGTTGCCAAGCTAATGTCATTGTTGCATTAGCGGAATAGCACTGGCATTTTCACCATTTCACACAAAAGATCCCCTGCAGTTCTAATATAACATTGCCTTTGGAAGTTAAAGCTCTGCATTAAATCATTTTCCAGTGTGGAAGTGGTTTATCCAGCAAGATTTTGCCTTTTGACCGCACTTTCATGAAGTTGTGAAACTCGACAATGAGGATTGATTGGATTGAAAACACTTAATGTTAATTAAGTACTGTAATCTCCCCCGCCTGAGTTCTTACTCCCGTAGTCGGGTGATAGCAGCGTAATTACCTTTATTGTTAAATAGGTTGTATAGAGGAGGGATTTTCTAAATGAAACCATTTGTTTTAATACCACGGTCAGGACATCGTTCGAAAAAGACGTCACATGTGGCTGTAAGAAGTACAACTAACCAGAAATTGCATTTGCATATTAATCAATTAAAGCCTAATATGTGCTTGTCCTTCAGCTTCCCGTTTCTGATAGAAGGCCATCTTTTCATTTGAGCATCACCTAATTTCCTGATGAACAGCCGGTCGACGGGAAGGACGTGCTGCGGGACTATCGCATTACCCAGAGGACAATTGATTTATCAAACAGAATTACAGTGGTTTATGTCGTGGCACGCACACTAATGATCTGAACTTAAGTTCATTCTCCATCCTCCTCCAGAACAGATTGTTTGTGTGATATGTGTGTGTGTGTGTTGGTCTTTGAGAAGGAGACAGATGGAATACGTACCTTCACAATGTCAAATGAGTCCTTTTGATGTGTAGTCAGACTATGAGAAATGTCCTCCAAAAATCCACTTGTAAAAGGATTTTACATTTACCTGGTAGAGTTGTCAAACGTACAGTCTTGTGTACCAATTGGTACTGAAATTGGGAAAAATAAATGTGACAATGGACCCTTTTCACAAGACTGTCATGACGCGTTTAACGGTCATCATTAACTTAAATCCTTGAAAGTTTTTATGAACATTTATATGCATTTACTTATGTAGTGTGTCATCTTTGCGTCAAATTACAAAAAAAACGAATTACCGCTTGTGTGAGGTGTTTCTAATGCAGCGTCTATGGGGCTGAGAGTAAATTTGACGTTATTCTCTCCTCTGGCTCTCATCTTCAGTCTCACACAATTTTTTTCCTTGTTCTGAAAGTCTTCTTGGAGTTTTTCTTTTATTATTTAAGCAAACAGGTTTGTAAAAAATTATTTGTTGTATTCTCCCATTCACTGCGCTCTAAGTTTACCCAGCTATGACGCCTTCTGCTACTGAGAAACCTGGAAATGTGAAAAGGGTCTATAACAACCAAAACATTGACAAATTTCACACTTTAAACACCTCTGATTGGCCAGTGTGTTCACATGCTCAACAGATACATCTGTGATTGGATACAGTGATCAACATTTTACACTCTCCACCTAATGCACTTACACATAGCATTTAAAATCTGCATATATCAGCTGATTGCTCGTACTGTATATCTGCCCACAGACAGATACTCTTAAAGATACTCTTGAAACAAAATTTACTCATCTTATTTTAGTATGTGATTAGTGCTTTTTATAAATGATGTATCTGTGCACTTCATTATTTTGTAATAATTAATTTGCCCTCATAATCTTTTATCAAATTGGATAACCTTCCTTCCCTCCTCGAAATGACTTTTTTTTACTTCTGGTCACATGGAATGCCTGTAGGGCGGAGCTATCAGTTCTTTAGGGAGGAGCTATCAGTTCTTAAGGGCGGGGCTATCAGTGCATGTCTCGTTTCTGCCCTGATTTTGTCCATTCGTCAATCTTCCTCTATTTTGTTAGCATCTCCCAACAATTCAATCAGTTCCCAAAGGATAAAATCATGCACCGGCCTACATTTTTATTCTCATTTATTCTCATTACATGACCATCTTAACTTCCATTTCATGTCGATTTTAAGGTGAGCATACAAGGTGTGATTTTTGTTGTCATACGAGCTCGTATGTTGTTTTTTTTCCATCTAAAAAAAAAAATGGTGTAGAAATCACTAATGCTTGTATGGTTGTGGCTCGTACTGTGTGAGAGGAAACTTACGAGGTTAGTTTAGTGATGCAAGGAAGGACAACCAGTGAGCCGGCGTCAGGATCATGTGCGCCCTAGGCTCATTTTTACACATGAGGAGCAAATCCTGTCTGGCTGAAAGAAAGGTGACAGGACATACGATTCATCAGAGACCAGTCCGAGTGCCCTTGAAGACCCCTGTACACCTCTGAAATATGTCTGCAATGTGCAAATTATGAGGACCTACACAAAATTAGCCATGTGGCTTGAATATTGTGGCTGATCAGTGTGTGTTTTAACACTGGCACGTTGATCTTCTTGCTATATTGATATTTTTTCAACATTCTTTGCAGAATCTTTAAACTAATCCACTCACAAGGCTCTTGATAAACCTGACCATACATTGGACCATTGGATAATTTGCAAATGTTCATAATGAAACAAACCCTGGCTCTGAATATGCACTCTAAAAAAAAATATTTGGGTTAAACTGGGTTAAATTTAAAATGGTTTTTGATCAAATTTCAATGGTTTTGGTTTGCCCATATTTGACCTAAATTTGTGTCAAAATCAGTGTAGGGTAGGTTACCTCAAAAAAGCAATTGATTACTAATTTCAGTAATTTAATTAACTGACTGATTAATTTACTTTAAATTTGAGTCAAACCTTTAACAATCAAGTTAAACATATGTATGAAAACACAAAATGTTTCAAAGTAACAGTGACACATTTCATGCATACCACATGATACTATATAATATAATACCATATAATCAATTCAATGTGTCTTAAGCACTTGTAATTTTCTGACAAATCTGACTTCTTTAGTTCAAAATTGAGTTGTATATTTTTTGAGTTTATACAGAACTGTTGAATTTATGCACTGCATTTTAGGCAAATATATTTGACTTGATTGATATTTAACTGTAATTAAAATAATTAATAAAAAATAATGAAAACTGGCCATAACAAATAAGAAATGTTTAGAGTGTGTCTACTTTTATAATATATTGTAGGCAAATACACAGTTTGTGCATATCAGAAAGTGTGGTATTTATTTATTTTTTATTTTTTAATAGTTTTATTATTCATAAAGCAAAATGAGAAAAGTACCCCTTAATATAACCTACTAATGTCAATGTGATTCTGATATGTGCATTTATTTATAATATGGTGCATGTAATATGTTAAAATATGTCCAATATACTACACATTTTACTCTACACTTTTTTTTTCCAGAAAGCTTTTCCTTTTTAAGACCAAGAAGTAAGTCTCAAACCAAATGTAGTACCTACACGGTAAAAAAATGCGAGAAGGTGGCGACAAATGCAACAAATTTATAGCAACATGGTGGCGCAGAGGGTAGCACTGTCGCCTCAAAGCAAGAAGGTCGCTGGTTTGGGTCAGCATTTCTGTGTGGAGCTTGCATGTTCTCCTCGTGTTCACGTGGATTTCAGACATCTTCAGTACTCAAATACACATATATCTGTCTACAGAATGCCATTGACCGATCAGAATCGAGTCCAGACATTAGTAATGAAAAGCATTCAAAACTTATACAATTCATTTTCTAGGCCTTTATAAAATCTATTATATTTCCTCCTTATTTTTCCTTTTTATTTTTATAATTCAGTTTCCATGCTTTTTCCACTCTTATCTTGACAATCTTATCATGAAGATGCTGCGAGTGTCTGAGATGATACGATGATAACTTTTTGATCATAAAATCACCAGTAAAATGCTGATGAAGTGACTTGCTTTTCCTTGCTATAAAAGCTACGATTAAACATTTTAATCAAGTGGTGAGTACATCAAAACATGCTGGCAACAGTCACGTATGGGGGAAAAAAACTTTAAAGATCGCCCCAAAAATTGGCTAAGCCTTTGCTCTCCATACGTTCGTTTTTATGGAAAAACTGCAAGAAAGAAATCACAGAGAGCAGGTGGAGAAGACAGATAGCAGAAGCACTTTGATCTCCAGCAATTCTTAACACGTCTTTGAAAATGAATTCACTGCTTCTTCAATTATGAGAAGTGTTCCTCTCCCTGCAGATAAAACAACGCCAGCCGTGCATCTGCGCGCTCGCAAATGAGAGCAACAAGTCTCTTTCCTCTTTCACTACAGCACGCGAGGGAGCCACCGAGGAATCATTAGAACCAGCTCCAATAAGCAAATGGTAGGAATTTCACAAAACACGCTAGTCTACAGTGAGACTCATTTGTTTCGGATTTACTAACAAGCTCCCAGACGGGGCTTATACTTGACTTGGTAACTGCTTGTTTCTTTTATAACATCTTGTGGTGGGTTTTTCATGTTCAGAAGGAAAAAAGAGGAAAAAGGTGGAACACACATGCACACGCACACACACGCGCACACATGCGTACATTTGGTAAAAAAAGGAAAAAGAAAGTGGTTCTGTCGGAAGAACCATGGCTGGGTGGAATATAAATGAAGAAAGGGAATAGAAAAGAGAAACTCTGAGGCCTTGCTGAATGTATGTATAAGAGAACCTGGAAAATACAAACTGTACAGAACAATGCTGCGTGCATGGGAGGAAAGGGACATTTCTTGGAAAAGGAGTATAAGTGCATTTCATTGGCAGAAATGGTGTGGAGGATCTGGCACAAAAAATAGTTAATGCTGTTACACAAAGTGAACTGTAGAGAAACACAATTATAATGTGATGCAAAAACGAAACAATTTAAAAAAAAATACAAACAATTATGACTCACATATTGCTAGTAAATCTGAAAATGTAAAGCAACAAGCAAAGCATTGATTTAAACGTGGAATTTCCTTCATTCATTCATTTTCATTTCGGCTTAGTCCCTTTATTAATCTGGGGTCGCCACAGCGGAATGAACCGCCACCTTATTCAGCATATGTTTTACGCAGCGGATGCCCTTTTAGCTGCAACCCATCTCTGAGAAACATCCATACACACCAATTCACACTCATACACTATGGACAATTTAGCTTACCCAATTTACCTATAGCGCATGTCTTTGGACTTGTGGGGGAAACTGGAGCACCCGGAGGAAACTCACGCCAACACGGGGAGAACATGCAAACTCCACACAGAAACGCCAACTGACCCAACCGAGGCTCGAACCAGCGACCTTCTTGCTGTGAGGCGAACGTGCTATCCACTGCGCCACCGTGAGGCCCAGCATGGAATTTAAAAAGAGGAAAACTAAAGAACATCTAATAAGTTTACTTTTGCCAGACAGGGTTGCCAGGTCCAAGAAAATATTCCAGCTCAATTAAAACTCCTTAAAAAAAGGAACCAATTGAAAAGTAGTACATTTTTTGCCCTTGTCCTATCAGTGTCAATTGCTGGATCCCTACAAAGGCAAAGGTTTATCATACGTTTCATATACTTGTAGATACAGTATACATGTTATAGTCCTGACTGACTTTCTGCACACTGTACTTTGTGAGCGTAACTGATCTTCCACTTTCACTTGTTTAATATGCGGTGTGCCATCAGATGCACTGTTAACAATTTCCTGTAGAATCTACAGTAGCTTACTTGCAGCAGTTCACCAGTAACTGTAAATCAATTACAGTAAAAATATTGTATTTACATTTACAGCACCATTTATATTGCTGTAACGTATTTAGTGTGTATCTTCACTGTAAAATATACAGCAATTTTCACAATACAACCTTAAATTAGTTACATACTGCATAACCTTCCTACAGTAAAATACAGTTTATATTACAGTTAAATACTGTGTCATTTACAAAAATGGTAAACAGTGTGGTTTTACGTGCTCACTTGCAGTGGTTTTTGGGTTGCCAGGTATGCATGGTGAGAATGAGAATGTTCATTAAGAAATTATTCAATTATTGTTTTGCATTTGTGAGAAAGAAACATTTTGGCAGTGGCACATTATAAAATAAGCCCCAAACCCCGAAAAATATCCAATATAAAAATATTTATCAAATCAAAGTCACAGTATGTCACTATAAATATTAATATACAATCTGCTAGAATAACAATATTTCCGATTGGACAAAATCTCTTCATTAAAACTGACCTTTGTACTCTGTAAACACTGACCTACCTTAGAGAATGACATTTCATGTTTTGTTATTTTTTATTTGTTTGTTATTATGGAATGTCATGGTTATCTGACATTTTTACCCACATTTTCTTAGTCCATGACAGCTTATTTATATAAAGATATGCTTATACTTTTTTATATATAAAATGCAAAGCAGCTTTTCGGCTTAGTCCCTTTATTAATCAGGGGTCGCCACAGCGGAATGAACCGCCAACTTGTCCAGCATATGTTTTACGCAGCGGATGCCCTTCCAGCTGCAACCCATCACTGGGAAACACCCATACACTCTCATTCACACACACTACAGACAATTTACCTTACCCAATTCACCTATAGCGCATGTCTTTGGACTTGTGGCGGAAACCAGAGCACCCGTAGGAAAACCCACGCGCACCCGTAGGAAACCCATTGCTTTTATCAATTTGTAAAAATTAAAAGTGACAATATGCAGCTGGAAGGGCATCTGCTGCGTAAAACATATGCTGGAATAGTTGCCAGTTCATTCCGCTGTGGCGACCACTGATAAATCAAGGACTAAGCTGAAGGAAAATAAATGAATTAAAAGCGACAATAATTCTTGATTTAGTCAGATTTTTATTATTTTTCTAGAAATATTAAATGTTAATTTAGCTTGGCCAATAATGATATGTATTATTTGACATTTCTATACTATTTGCAAACTACTATACTTAAAACCCAGAATAAAAACTTGTTTGTAAAGAAAAATAAAAAATAAAACATGTAAGATATCAAAAAGTCTATGAAACAATGACACATTGTTTCAGTCTCTAAACAAAATGGGCACCTATTAAATACAGTTTTGGTCAGAATTATTAGCCCTCCTGAATTATTAGCCCCCCTATACATTTTTATGTTCTATACCAATTTATGTTTAATGGAAAGAAGATTTTTTTCAACACATTTCTAAACATAATAGTTTTAATAACTAATTTCTAATAACTGATTTATTTTATCTTTGCCATGATGACATATTTTTCAAGATACTAGTATTCAGCTTAAAGTGCCATTTAAAGGCCTAACTAGGTTAATTAGGTTATTTAGGCAACTGAGGGTAATTTGGCAAGTCATTGTATAACAGTGGTTTGTTTTGTAGACAATTAAAAAAATATTGCTTAAGGGAGCTAATAATATTGACCTTAAAATGGTTTAAAAAAAAAACTGATTTTACTCTAGCTGACTTTCTCCAGAAGTAAAAATATTATAGGAAATACTGTGAAAAATTCATAGAAAATAAAGATCATTTGGGAAATATTTGAAAAGAAAAAAAAATTCACAGTTTGACTGTATATTGGGGTATCACACAAAGTGACATATAACAACAGAGAGCCAGGACATGTGTGTATGTGTGTAAGAGAGAGAAAAACAGGTTGTTTATGTTTGTGAATCATCTAAGTGCTTGTGGAGATTATATTCAACATATACAGTGTGTATAGCTCTCCTATACACTGCATTATACAGAAGTAATTATCTCCTATCTTCTCAACTAGAAGCTTGTTCAGTGGAGAGAAAAACGGAGGAGAGGATGAGTGTGTGTGGCTGAGTGCCGCTGACATGATTAGATCGCATTAGATTCGCAACAAACAGCTGCGACCTGCTTACCTGCAGCAGCCTGAACAACACACACACACGCACGCACACACACACACACACACACACACACCCACACACACACACACACATTAGGCCAGAAAATCCAGTGCATGGTGTTGCGGAATTAGTGAACACAGACTCTCATTCATGCCGGGTCACAATCGTGTATGTACTCTAATGCGGATTTGAATGACAATCTATCATTTAATTTAGAGTGAATAGACAAATGCAAACATGTTTACTCTGGTTTAGCGTCTAAACGAGGCATTCTCAAACTGGCATATTAAGAATTTGCATTTGACATATTACTGAGGCCAAACTATTTGAATGTTTTCCTTGTTTATGTGCAATCAGCAGGCAAATTGTTGAAGGATTTGATTAATTACCATTTAAAACATTTTATTTTTTTTAAAGAAAGGTATTCTCATCAAGGCTGCATTTATATATAATATGCATATATATTGATAATAGTTCTAATAACTAATTTCTAATAACTGATTTCTTTTATCTTTGCCATGTCTTTGGCAAGTTATTGTATAATGATAGTTTGTTCTGTAGACAATCAAAAAATACATAGCTTATATAAATAAGGGGGCTAATAATATAAAATATAAAACAAATAAAACTTTCTCCAGAAAAAAAAATATTATCGGACATACTGTGAAAATTTCCTTGCTCTGTTAAACATCAGTTGGGAAATATTTAAAAAAAGAAACAAAAAATTCAAAGGGCGGCTAATAATTCTGACTTCAACTGTGTGTGTATATATATATATATATTTATAATTTATTCTAAAAAAAGTTTATTCCTGTGATGACAATTCTGAATTTTCAACAGGCATTAATGTCACATGACCTTTCTTAAATTATTCTATGCCCATTTGGTGCTTAGAAAATGTTTTTAATCAAAGTGAAATGCATAAATAAATAAATGGATGAATTGATGAATAAATAGAAAAATGTAATAAAATAAATAAATAGATGGATGAATGGTTTGATGGATTGATGGTTGGATAAATTAAAAAAAATTAATAAATGAATAAATAAATGGATTAATGGATAAATAAATAAATAAATTAAATAATAAACGAATGGATGAATAAATAAATAAATAAGTAGATGGATAAAAATAAATAAGTGAATGAATGGATGGATGGATGCATGGATGGTTGGATAAATAAAAAATAAAATAAATGAATAAATGAATGTAACAATGTTGCCTTTGATCTGACTTTTAATTAAAGTTCTTGCTAAATATAATTGTGTATCAACTATTCATACATTTATATTAATATGCATTTTATCCTTACACATGCATAAAAAAACGTATTTTACAAAATTAATAAACTGTGACAAAATGCATTAGCTCATTTTAATTAACTAAATGAAACAGGCATCCGGAAATCCTTTTTTTTTTTTTTTTTTAAGTGTACTTAAGAACTTCCGAAATAGTAGGATCAGTATTGCATCACCACTAATTCCTGAGGCTGTATGAAAAGTTTGAAAGAGAAACAGAATTTCTCTGAGAAGAGTTATAAAACGGTTGTAATTCAAAACACACCTCAGTGTCTCTTTCAAGGTGAAAAATAATTAATTTTTCTTCTCTTATTATGATGGTTGTGAAGGTGCTGACATGAAGCTTGTATGTGTTCAGCATAACGAAAGCGCAGAACCGAGATTTTTGCATGTTGTGACAAGAATGAATATAGTTTAACATTTGAAACTCCTTGTTGTTGTACTATGGGATTTAGTAGGAAATATTCCTGTTGTTTGCACTTAGGGAACAGAATAAAAAAGCATTTCTGTGAAAAGAAAAGTGAAGATGGAGAAAATGGTAGGATGTGCCTGGATTGTGTTGTAGTCCTATAAATTGAACCTTTTCTGAGGACAAAATAAGCAGTACAAAATAATCGCCCAGCTCCATTGGAAAACTATGTCTCCACCCAAATGTTAGTAAATCCCCAAAAGCATGTGTTCACTGTAAAGACAAGAAAACGATAAGTAAGGACAATATATGTTTTAATGCAGATTTAATGTACTGTAAATGTACTGTAGAAGTTAATCATGTTTGTTAATCAAAAATTAATCAACTTGGACTGTTTATAAAAAAAAATTTAAGGAAATGTATGACATTTAACGTAAAGCTTTAACCCAGTTTAATTAAATTTGTAGTTTAAAATGTCCTTTAAACTTCATTTTTAGAATTAAACAAAAACGTTTATATATATACGACGCGGTGGCGCAGTGGGTAGCTCAATCGACTCACAGCAAGAAAGTCGCTGGTTTGAGCCTCAGCTGGGTCAGTTGGCATTTCTGTGTGGAGTTTGTATGTTCTCCCCGTGTTTGCGTGGGTTTCCCCCACAGTCCACAGACATGTGCTATAGGTGAATTGGGTAAGCTAAATCGTCCATAGTGTATGTGTGTGAATGGATGTTTCCCAGTGATGGGTTGTGGCTGGAACGGCATCTGCTGCGTAAAACATATGCTGGATAAGTTGGCGGTTCATTCCGCTGTGGCGACCCCAGATTAATAAAGGGACTAAGCCAAAAAGAAAATGAATGAATATACAGAGGTGGTAATAATTCAGAAGGCACAATAATTCTTCAACTGTATATTTATTTATTGAACCACAAAATATTGTATAGTATCTTTAAATTGTTTTATTCCTTCAACTAAGGTAGATGTTGCTCATGTATGATTGCTATTTCATCATTATCT
>CAIGQW010005009.1:4901080-4917897 GCA_903798125.1 Danio choprae | reverse complement strand
TATTATTATTATTATTATTATTATTATTATTATTATTATTATTATTAAATAATTATTTTATTATGAATTTTTCCCCCTAAATCGTTGTTCTTCATTCGTTTATTTTCCTTCTGCTTTTTTCCATCGTACATTTTTGTACTACTAAACTTGTATGAATTTGTACAAATTAGCAACTAAACTGACTAAATGTAAAATAGTTGTTTCTTTGTGAGATTTTCCTGGCCAACCAAACCACTCATATTTCAATATTCATCTTAATTGTGTCTTCATGTAATGTTTATGAATACAATTCTGAATTTACTCTGACATAATTTATAGTGTCCATTAAATCTATGTTCATTTGGATAGTTTTAATTATCATTAGATGAAAACCCACACCATTTTTAAAACAAATCCTTGCGCTTATTCAGTGATACCATTGTTCCTAACTGCTCTTAATTTTCATATGGATATTAAATGCAACATGAAAAAGTGCACCCATTTTTTTATATACTGTGTAACAGCTGTTTGTGAATGTGAACTAGTTTTCAAAATAGTCATCAGATATTTCAGTGCTATCTCACGGCAGATTTTTAAAAAAATGATCTAAATTTGCTAGAATTAATTTGTTGAGTTTGTGCATACTAGACAAAAATGTGACATTTTCAGTGGTGACCATATAAATGCCTCTGATTATCTGTTAAATTCATAAGCTCAGCAGACTTGTCTGATTTGTTTATTATAATTCTTCAGTTTGCTTGCATTATGCTTAAGTCCACATTAATTCCAACTCTGATGGATACACACCTTTATGCAAGGATATACAGTACATCAGTTAATGATGATGTTGAAAAATGACACAGATACTGTATAAGATGTCGTAATGAACCGCAAACTAAATAAAAACGCACCATTGTAAAAAAAGTCTTGCTTAAGCTTTGCTGGCGATTGAGGTCCAGTTGTTGTAACCAGTTCTTTCAGTGTTTTATCATTAAACTTGGCCTTAAATATGGTGAAATTGTAGCCATTACTACATTATCACAGTTGTACAATCGCTGAGGACTGAGAAAGCCTCTAAAGCTGAAATTCAGAATTCAGATTTTGTGTCTGGCGCATGCTATAAACAACAGATCAGTCACAACAGTCTGCACCATCTGACCAATCAGAGCAGAGCAGACAGAGCAGAGATTCTTTGAAAAATAAAGTGATCTAAAATGTGAGAAAATCCAAGTGTTTTTTTACTTTTGATGAATATGAACCTATTGTAGAAGACATCCAAACCAAAATTAGAAACCTTAGACATAAATACAATAAATTAGGTCACTTGATCATACATGATTTTAAATAAACAACTTAAATATTAACTTATGATTTTTTCACTGTTCTGAAGGAGAAATAATTTATTTACTTTACAATCTGTTCCCCGACAAATTTTTAAAAACACGCTACAGCAATCGATGATTTAAATCTTGAAAGCTTTTATCTCATTCGTAGCACCTGCATTTTAAAGAACTTAAACTAAAATGTGTTGGTTTTTGTGCTGGTTGCATGCAGGAAGGTCATACAGGTTTATCCTCATGCGGCTGACTATGTGATGGCAGAATTTTCAATTTTGCATGAACTCTTTAGCAGGTTGTGGTTGGTTAAACTCATTTTTTTCTGGATGTAACAAGTACCTCTGACATGGAGTGACTGGAAACCATTTACACATTGGAAAAAACACATTAAGAGATGCGGCTTGAGGAACATTTAATTCAAGGCAGAGCTGAAGATTGCTATCTGTGTGTGTGTGTGTGTGTGTGTGTGTGTGTGTGTGTATGTCTACGCACACACCTGTGTCCTCATGTCAGTCCACTATCTCTGTCTGAGTGAGACAGGCTTTAAATGAACAGTGCCCTGGAATGGGGATGGACGTAATTGCTAATCAAATTGGTTTTGGAATTAGTTGTTCCAATTACATACTTAATAGAAACCAAGGAATGACCAGCACAGGCAGAGGCCATAGTATTAACACATTTTGCCACTGAGAAATGAAGGAACTGCTCTCAGTGACGGGAGCAAACGCAGCCCACCCACCCTCCGGACCACTGGTCAATTGCCATGGCCACCTGACTTTCATTAACTTTCAACAGAAACCACTTCGCTACAGTTTAGGGCCTTATGTTTAGACGGAAATTATTTCGGAGAGTTGCTGTTCATGGAAGTAACACTATAAGCAGAAATGGCACCATTTTTGGAAGCCAGTAAACATTGGGATGACTGTTTAATGGAGTTGAGCTGTCTAACAATTAACTGAATTGTGTTATTATTGATTTTAAAAGTCTAATAACCTCTCCGTACCCCTCAGTGGTATTCCAGGCCAAACAAACAACTCTGAATAATATTGTCAAAATGCTTTAAAGTAAATGTATTTTAGGACAGATCAATGCCCCTGTTTCAATATTAATTTTAATTGTGTCATCTTGTAAGGTTCATAAATACACTCCTGAATAGACTGTGGTATGATTTATAGTCTCAGGATCATTTTGGATATCTTTAATTATCATTTGATGAAAACACATATTGCTTTATAAAAATCATTATGGTGACTCAATATTACCATTGATTTTTGCACTTTACCTGCTCATATTATTTCGTATGGATATATTCATTCACTGACATCTTAGTTTAATATGTTTACTTAGGATTTTTGTTTGTAGGAACTAGAATGTTTACACAAAATAGTTTCAACAGAAAATAGTAAGAAATTTTGGACATTTATTAACACAACAATGGTGTTTCGAGGACCTGAAAATGCAAACTTTTAAAAACAGTTTCAAAGTGCAAGTGTGTTTTCACAAAAGCTACAAAGATATTGTGATTTTGTGAAAATTATGACATAATTCACTTTATGTGTTTGGCTTATTGACACCTTTCTACATGAATTATTGCTATACAAATATACCTATTAGGAATAATTCTCCAATAATAGAAAATTCTGTCTGCACTTATACCTTTGTTGACAGTCAGTCAATAAGACTGGTTCATGCAACCTGTTGATTATGCTGATAATAATGAGATAATTGGAAAAATATATATTTGATTGATTTTATGTTATCCTGAAAAACACTGCATGCCCCTAAGAAATGTTGTGTCTGTGTTTGATATGCTTAAGAATCATCATAGATCATAGAGGTCTAATGGAAGTCCAATAATCAGAAGAAGTAACATTTTTTTAACATTGGCCTCTCATTGAACCAATTATTTTAGGCTACTTTAAGACAAAAAAAAAGACTTTATAAAAACTTGCACTTTCTAAAAAGAGATTTGGGCAAACTTTCCCCATTCAGTGTGACTTCAGAGCATAAATGGTTCTGTCTGATTGGGGGCGCATGGCACCGTGTTTCTGAAGCTTTTCTTTTCCACGTGCTCTCCATGAAAAATAATACAGGCTGTAGGGTGCAGAGCGCGGACCAATCAGCGCCGAGCAGGGCGGAGCGGCTGGGACGCCGAATTCAACTTCAAATTCAGCCCTGTACAAATTACTATTCCAGAGAAGAGAAAACTCGAGCGGCTCAGTCAAAGCTTTTAAAGAAGTGGTATTTTACTTAGATCCGACTAAGCTTTGAATTGCCTGACAGGAACCTTATTGCATGTTTTCATCTTCGGTCCAGGCAGCAGGTGTTCGGTGACCGCCACACAGCTCAGTTTTCTTCGATTGCTGAGTTCATTCAGACAGACAAGACCGCAAGAACCTTAGGTGAGGACTTTCATTTCACTTCCCAAAGTTAGGATTTAAACGGATTCAAAGTGTAACCGAGCTTTAAGCAGAAACATCTAAAACGAAGCTCATTACGTGATAAAGACGGACGTATCTATAAACATTGTTTTGAAATTGTGATCCGGTTATCATAATGATTTTCTTGACGTTGAGTTGCATTACAGATCTAGGACATTATTTGTGCATATATGTTACCAAGCTAGAAATACTCTGAGAATGGTCTTGTCTCACTTTTTAAATAATCACTACTAAATTCACAGTACAATTGTTTAGTCGGATGTTGAACGACTCTTCAGAGTCGGTTCTTTTTGGCGAGCACACAGCGCAACAAATGTAATTCGATTCCCTATAGAGTGACCCTTAAGAGTCGGTCATTTTTAGCGAATGAAATAGGTATATCGCGAACAGTGTGGTCATTTTTTTCATATAGTGAATTAAAACAGTTGTTCTAATTTGAGTCATGTATTTATTATACTGTGTTTGCCTTCAGTCTATGAAATTGTGAACAAAATACGATGATTTGTAGTTTGTTTTGTATTCTATTTAGATACATTTCTGAAATGTCATTAGCCTACTGAGGATAGCCTACACCAACCTCTTTTTAGAGTTGCGAGCATGATGTGCGTCAGATTTGATGGGTTATTTACAAAAGGATTGTGTTTAAATCATATTGCACTGTAGTTGGCATACTCATGACGGCTGCTTTTCTGTTCACAGGTGTTATAGCAAACTCGTTTATGAAGGATTTGTTCTGGACGTTCATGACTTGTGTGATTCTTTTACGCCCTGGTTAACCTGTTGGATACATAAAGTCTTCTGGGTGACATTATCAGATTATCCAAGAAATATTTCCCGCGGTCTGTTCCAGATGGATAAAGGCAGATTTAACGTGCACCGATGTGGATTGTAAGGGATTCTTCAAGAGTCGCCGAATGCCGTGAAAATGCTCGAAATGATCGAGTAGATAAATCCGACTGCAAATACGTCAAACAACGCGGGTGTACAGGAGATATTGGCGCTCTAAGTGGATAAATTAAATCCGGTACACTCAAACGTATTAATACTTAACTGGAATCAATACTGAAACATCATGAGCCGCCTCGGGACACAGAAGAGCGGCTCGCGCGCAGCGGACGGAGGTTTGCGGAGCGTGCCGTTAATTTTGGAGTGGTGCACGCCAAAGACTTGGTCTTTTTGGTTTGAAGGCATCGTTTCATTCAGTACTAAATGCATGGATGAATGTGAGGGCTTGCAGAAAGCCGTGAGACATGAAAGTATAGCGGCTGGGAAAGTCGCGGTCTCGGTGCTGAACTCTTCCGCGTGTGGGATGAATGAGAATCGCCTCGTAAATGCGGTGAAGCAGAGCGCGCGCTTTCCTTATTCCTCTCTAACCTCCACATCTGCCGCGGGTAAAAATTTCAGCTTTAACGGGGGTCAGAGCACCCTCACCAAGGGCAAAGTTAAAGGGATTATTAACCGCCAAGGAAATACAGCGAAGGCGATGACGGGGAAAGCGAGGTGCGGGATGTGGGCTTGGATTTTTGCCCTTGTGTTCCTCTGGAATACACACATGTTGCGCGCTCAAGGTAAGTTTGGGCTTGTGCATCGTAAAACGAGTTTGCGTGACTTTCATTTTTCATTCAGTGCTTGAAACATTATTTTAACAGTTACTATGGATTTAGTTTAGGTTTTACCAAAACATTTTAATCCCATGCATTATAATGAGACCATTGCATGTATAAAACTCTGAAGTGAGTGGTAATTGTCATTTAAACATGGGGCAAATTTTAACATTCTTAAGGGTTAACACACTTAAGAGTACCAGGGATCCAGAAAAAGGGGGCTACAGTATAGACAGGATGAGACGAGGATGGAGAGAGAGGAAAAAAGGGACGTATAGAAAGATAGAGAGGGAGAGAGAGAAAGAAATAGGGGCACACAGAAGGAGAGAAGATCAGACAGAGTCAGGGACATGGGAGAAGGAGAGGGGTGGGCGATCGTGCCCGTGTGTCTCAACAAAAGCGGTAAAGGTCATATGCTGTCAACACGCACATTTTCACAGGTCACACACACGTCGTATTGACTGAACATCAAACTGACAAGTAGAGGGAGCAGGACGCATGAATTTTCAAGGTGCAGGCGTGTGAAAGAGAAAGGGTGTGAAGGAAAGGACACTGACACACTCTGAGATTCAGAATTATGATTCAGAGCAGAATTCAGTTAAGCCTTTACTGGAATCGGCTTCATCAGGCTGTAGACTGCATGCAGTGCCAGCTGGGTCGCTCTGGTACCCGGCAGGCTGTTTTTCTAGGGGAGGGGGGTGGTGTGTTACTGATTGAATTAGGAGGTTTTAAAGCAGAGCACAGATTTTTGTGTGCCACGCGTGGGAGCATCTCAGTGTTAAAAAAGGCAGCAAGATTAAAAGATTCAAAAGTACGATTGTATTGCAAGCAACGTCTCACCATATTAAACACATTTGGCATGGAGATGCCGTGGGCTTTTCAATGTTGGTGCTGTGAAATTCATCTCTTTTTCTTTTGAAGGTAGCATTAATTCAAACGCATGAATGCATTCGACTCAAAACAGTTACAAGAACACCCACTCCTGTGACTTTTCCTCAGCTTTGGTGGCTGGCACTTTTTCCTCTCTCACTTTCTCTGCTTGCTTGCAGACTCAGCTTTCTCCCTGAGTTAATGTCAAGGTCTTGCTATGGCTTTGGATGTGGACCAAACCCTAACCTTAAGGAGGTCAGAAGGTTATTGATCACACCCCATCAGGAAAATGGTAGAAACAGAGATCCTGCTTTGTCATGAATGAGACTAGTTCAATCCTCGGTTTTCCCTATTCAAGTTTATTCTTTGTAAATCCACATTTTGTCTGACGTCTTCTGAAGAAATTGAACATTTGCTATTCTGAAGTTATATTTAGAATCAGAGCCACTTGTGAGAAAAAGTCTATCGTAAGCTCAACTTCTAAATCACTGTCAAGGTCTGCTCATGGAAAGAATTTAGAGCTTATTGTAGAGAAGGTGGAAACCATTAATATAATATTCGCAGCAGTGCGAAGCAGCATTTCAGCATGAAATAACACTCATTCGAAGGTTAACATAAAGGGTTTTTGTGAACGCTGCCTTTTTATGTCAAGATCTGTTGATCTGAGAGCAGAATTATTACTGTAATGAAAAAACTTTAAAATCTAAGAATTATTAAGAGGATTATAACCGTCACAAAAAATCTGAAGCATTTAGTCTGCAATAAATAGCTGTTTTATCCTTTAAATCTTGCTGTGATTTCAAGTATTAACTAATAAGATACACAAAATCTTGGGAATTCATCTAAGCTTTTTGGACACTTGCTATTCAAGGCAATGCAATGAGAGCATAATCACATCCCTGTTATGAAGCTGATAATACAAGGCAGGCCTCTTTCCCTCTAAAAATTAATCATGTAAGATTCATAGTTCATGAAGAAAGCTGCTCTATGTGTGCAGCATTCACCAACAGGTGTCTTTCTTTGTGAGTTTTCCTCTAATTCTAAACTGATTTTTAAAATACTTCAGTCCCAAAAGCTGAAACTTTGGAGAACTGTCACTCTCCGTCCCCAGTTATTTTGCTGCGCTCCCTGTATTTATGACTCTTGCCAGGCATGTCAGTCGCTGAGTGGCTTTCTGTGTGTATGCGCTCAATGCACGTCAGTGATGAATGTTTGCATTCCAACGCTCTGACATCTTGATGCGCCACCAAGGTCCCTCAGAGAATCAGATGAAGAAGAGAAGTGCAGGAGAGATGGGATGAGAGAGATGTGGGCTGAAACAAGCAGAGAGAAGGTGCAGATGCTAAAGAGGAGTGGAGCGTGAAAAGGAGGAAGCAGTGCAGAAAGAAGAAAGGGGAAGGATGGATGGGATGGTAGTTTTGGATAAGTAGATCTCTACGGAGGCATCTCTTTACCCCGCTTTTCCTTTGCATCCATCACAAAAGACAGTTTTAGGGTCACTGGGATGTCTATCAAATCAAAAATGGAAGAAAAGCTTGTGCGTTAGCTAAACTAAAGGGAAAGAAAGTGGTGCGAGAAGGCAATGATGGAGGGAGGCAAAATGCAGAGAAACAGAGAGAGAGAGAGAGAGAGAGAGTGTAGGCATGATAGAATAAAATCGAGATTGATGTGATTGCTTGTCTGTGTGTGCGCGCAGCCGTGTGCGCGGGTCCTGGCAGGGTCGGCACGGCATGAAAACTGCTCCTTGTGTCTGAAGCCTCTCTCTGTGCCGCTCTGGTCAGATGGGCTTTTGATCCCGGATGACAAACTCTTGCAGGGGCTGAATAAGAACTGCTCAGAATTACACCCAGTGCCACACTCCAGTACGTACTGCACCCTTCCCACAATCTCCATGCCATGCTCCCACTGGCACACGCAAACACAACAATGCCTCCAACTCCTAATGAACACAGTTACCATAAATATTCAGACAAACCCTCTGTGCTTCAGTATACCACCAGGCTCTTTGTTTATCCAGTCATTGTAAACCAAGTGGTGTTTATTAAAAAAACCTTATACTGCACCATTCATCATATGCTATGCTGAGGGATACCTGAAATTGGGATTGTGAGTGGTGACATCATGTGTATTACATGTTCAGTAGGGATGTGAATTACAATACATTGTTGCATCTCTCGCTATAGTATGTTGCCACAACAAATGACATCAGAAAATCATAAGTACTGTACGTACATCATAACCGGTTATGTACAAAATTAATAACGAATAGTCCTCTTTTGCATCACAATGCAATATAATAAGGATTCATTTTGACACTCAGATTGTTCAGTCTATAGGCATGTGAAAGTACTTAACATTCAAAACAACTGTGGCAGACTACATATGTTCAGGGATGTTTAGTGTTTCTTTATAAAGAGACTTTGCCAGCTATTGTCTTCCTGTTCATAGTACATCAAATCCACAGTTTTTTCCCCACTGATCCATATGAATGGACTGGTATGATAATACTGTCATTAGTACTTTTCAAAAGAAGCTTAGCTTTTCAAATCTTTTTAGTTTTTTAGTAACTTGTTTTTTTTTTAAACGTTTGTCTCGGGCTTTATTTTCTTTCTGAACAACTAAAAAATTAATTGCATTAGCTTCTCTATTGCCTTTTCCATAGATTATTTTCAAAGGAAGACACTTTGCTCACCTTTAACTGGATATGAATGTACATTTACATGCAAACTAACACACAGTATATGCAAAGTATGGGACATCCTTCCATGGAAGTCTTTTGGCGTGTTCTGTATTTTAAGATATCTTGGAAAGATAGTGCTAGTGGTTTTCATAAAAACAAAACACAAATGTATGTGAACGGCAGTTGTCTTTTTTTTTAGGTCATAGGGGGTGTGACCAAAAAAAGT
Organism: Danio choprae; assembly: GCA_903798125.1. Classification (NCBI taxonomy): domain Eukaryota; kingdom Metazoa; phylum Chordata; class Actinopteri; order Cypriniformes; family Danionidae; genus Danio; species Danio choprae. The sequence goes on along the minus strand of CAIGQW010005009.1, from coordinate 4,908,760 downwards.
TTGGGAACCAGTGGGCTAAACTAAAAGAGTGCATATGTTTTCATCCTAATTTACATCTAGCTTGTCTGGGGCCTCTGTTCCTCTGGCCATTTAACTTCTTTTACCATGTGTCTCTCCACATTTCTCACATTGACATCTTAAAGTATTTCGAAGTGGCTTGTTGTGTGACAGCGTGCGTGTTTACGCATGAGTGCAACATTAGTATGGGGCCCCAAAAGCTGTTGTGGCTTCTTTGTTCGCTTGTATGGTCCACTTTTAGACCCGTCCCTCCCCCTGCCGTGACCCAGACTGTCATTAACCGCAGCTTTTGTACCTCTTTTATTCCAAAGTGGCCAAATGAGTATAGATCTCTTCATTTCAGTGGCAAACGAGTGACTTAATTGGTTTATTGCTAACTAAGTTTCATTATAGTAATCATCTTGAAAGATTAGGAAAGAATAACTTTGATAGTTTGCCGACAGGTGGTCTATTACGAACAACAATATAACTGCTTGTGTTCACGGCGATGAATTAAAGAGCTTTGAGGAAATGCTTGGCAATAAACACTTGGGTTTAATTCGCTCTGCCTGTCTGAACACATCTGCCTTCCTCACTTAAGTATTATCTGGCGATCATTACATGCACAAGACATGCTCGACGTCCACCCCCTCTCTTTCACTCTGTCAAAAACTGAAGGTTAGCAAATTTATCGGCGTGAAAGTAATGAATCTTATTTGGGATATGATCAAAGCCTGACAATGTACGAGCATTTTCACACTGAACAATTTTGATTTGATTTTACATATGAAACCCTTTAATTCCCTCCAGTTCTATTCCTCCCAGAAATCGATTTCAGCTGTTTCTTCTTTCTTTCTCTGTATCTTTTTTGTTGTTGTTGTTGTTGATGCCTGTAGCATTGACTTTGAGTCAATGCATTGGCATTTGGACAGAGGTCTTTCCATTGCCGCTAATCAGCTTTTACACCAATAGATTTTTTTGTACGCATTCATAAATGATGAGATTAACACTTCTTTGTTATCAAGTATTACATGTTCAAGTGCCTACTTTGCCTATGAATAGAAGTGGCACCTCTGCAATGTGCACCATTCATTGGCTTCTGGAAGCCCAGAAGGCCTTGTTTCATATTATGCGGGACTGTACAAGTGCCACATTAACATCTTTTCAATTTCTGCTTGTCATCAAGTGAGTTTATCAGTTATGCAGGATTAGTCTGCGAGAACTACTGTAGTTTATTATCTGAATTGGAATTATTTCAATGACACGCACTACTTGAACTGGAAGTTCATTAATTAAAAATTCATTAAAAGAAATTTAGGGCAAACTGACATGTCGGTTTACACAGTCAGCTAAAAGCTGATGAGCAAATGAAGTGTTTTTATCGTCGCATTTCACAGAATCAAGGCCTCTGGTGATTGGGATAGGAGAGGCCTGTAAATATTAGCTCCAAATATGAAGAAATGAGACTGTTGCTTTATTTGACTATGATGAAATGTGACCCGGGCTCATTTCTAAAAGATGAGTTTTGCTAAAGCCGTGGACCTACCATGCCATAACCAGCATCAAAGTTTACTCGCTTAATTGAAAGAGATTCACGATTTCACAGTTGCTCACAGATGAAAGTGTTTACAGTGCCGCCACACGACATGGCCAACACAGCCAATAACAAAGTACCCAATGATAAACACATCCTTTTATGATTAAAAAGAAGTCAGCACAATTCTGATCAATATTTCAGTAGTTACAATTCCTATTACTGGCGTCAGAGGTTTTAGCTGCAGTGCTGACAGTAAATCAGTTGTTTTCTCAGTAATTGGTCACATGGAAGTCCAAGCTCTGATTCATAAGTGAACTGCCTTGCTTACTGCCTACATACTGTGGTGTGAAGTCTTTTCCCCCTTCTGATTTCTTTTTTTAATGTTTGTCACACTTAAATGTTTCAGATCATCAAACAAATTTAAATATTTTTCAGTTTTGAAATAAAGGTTTTTATTATTAAGGGAAAACACAATCCAATACTGCATACTATACCCTGTGTTTCAAGAGTTCACACTTAGCTGATGATTGAATGTAAAAGCGAATTTGGCATGCTGTCCCGGGAGAGAGCCCTGAGCTCATGAGATCCTCGAGCCCGGGGCTCCCTCCCGTTTGCGGGGCGAGAGGGGAGTTTGAGCTCAGGTAGGTCTCGAGAACTCCCCCGCTTGTTAATGTAATTATGATTACTTGTGGAGAGAAATGTAGCTGATTGATAGCCCGTCTATGGTGTCGATTTGGTTTTGGTCAATTTACTTATATTGCAAGTTTTTGGCTTGTGGGAGGACACCGGAGAACCCGGGGAAAACCCACGCAGACACGGGGAGAACATGCAAACTCCGCACAGCAATGTTGCTTGGCCGGGTGAGATTTGAGCCAGGCATTTGCTGTGAGGTGACGGTGCTAACCACCGAGCCTCCGTGCCGCCCAGTCGAGGAAAGGGGGAGGAGTAGGGGTGGAAGGGGGGTTTCTTCGGGACGAAGATGGCTAAGGTGAGATACTTTGGTTATTTATAGCGATTTAGGAATCGTCTGATTGGTGGATTGTGCATTAGCTAAAGCAGGACCAGCTGCGGTCAATCATAAGCACGTGCTCCTCTCGAAATTAGTTTATAAATAAACTTCACGAAAAAGTGTTTGCACCTAAACCTAATAACTGGTTGGGACACCCTTAGCAGCAACAACTTCAATCAATCGTTAGGGTGATAATGAGTCTGTTACAGTGCTGTGGAGGAACTTTGGCCCAATCATCTTTGCAGAGTTGTTGTAATTCAGCCACATTGGAGGGTTTTTAAGCATGAACCACTTTTTTAAGGTCATGCCACATCTCAATTAGATTTAGGTCAGGACATTGACCAGGTCACTCCAAAGTCATCTTTTTGTTTTTCTTTAGTTTTTTTTGCTTTGGCCACTAACAGATGGCTGGATATTCTCTATCAGGATATCAGGATGTTTTCTGGCAAAACTGAAGCCTTTATGGTTTTATTTGCTTAGCAGTGGTTTTCGTCTTAGACCTTTGCCATGCAAGCCATTTTTACCCAGTCTCTTTCTTATGGTGGAGTCATGAACACTCAAATGTGGAAAGTGATGTCTGCAGTTCTTTGGATGTTGTTGTAGGGTCTTTTGTAACCCCTTGGATGTGTGGTCTCAGTTCTCTTGGAGTAATTTTGGTCAGCCGGCCACTTCTGGGAACGTTCTTCACTGTTCAATATTGTTGTAATTTATAGATAATGGCACTCACTGTGGTTTGCTGCAGTCTCAAAGCTATAGAAATGGCTTTATAACCTTATCCAGACTGGTAGATCTCAATTATTTTCTTCCTCATTTGTTTTTGAACTTGGCTCTTAATATAATGTCTAGCTTTTGAGGATCTTTTGGTCTACTTCACTTTGTCAGGCAGGTCCTATATAGGTGATTTTTTGATTGCGAACAGGTGTGGCAGTAATCAGGCCTGGATGTGGCTAGAAAAAATTCATTAACGTGTGATAAACCAGAGTTAAGTTATGTTTTAACAGGGAAGGCCAACACTTTTTCCACACAGGGCTATATGGTTTTGGATTTAGTTTTCCCTTAATAAAAATCTTCATTTAAAATCTGCCTGATGTGTTTACTTGAGTTATCTTTGACTAATATTTAAATTTGTTTGATGATTTGTTTGAAATCAGTAAGGGGGAAACACTTTCTCAAACCACAGGCACACAAATTGTGTCAGCTTGACTAATTGATTTCACTTGAGTTTGTACTGTAGTTTTAGACTGAAATCAGATCAGAAATAAAAGTACACAACCTATCTCTGGGTGATACCTTTTCAAATGGTACACATTTGTACATAAAGTGTCTATATTGATACCTTAAATGTGCATAGCTAAACAGTACAATAGAATGTGTTTTGAAATTTTTAGGTACTAATATGTACATTAGGGGTGACACGGTGGCTCAGTGGTTAGCACTGTCGCCTCACAGCAAGAAGGTCACTGGTTTGAGCCCCAGCTGGGTCAGTTGGCATTTCTGTGTGGAGTTTGCATGTTCTTCCCGTGTCCGTTTGTGTTTCCTCCAGGTGCTCCGGTTCCCCCCACAGTCCAAAGACATGCGCTATAGGTGAATTGTATAAATTAAATTGGCAGTAGTGTATGTGTGTGGATGAGTGTGTATGGATGACTCCCAGTACTGGGTTGCAGCTGGAAGGGCATCTGCTGGATAACTTGGCGGTTCATTCCTTTGTGGCGAGCCCTGATGAATAAAGGGACTAAGCCGAAGGAAAATTAATAAATATACATTAGGTATCAATATGGACCCTTTAGAAATGGTACCACCCCAGTGATGGCTTGTGAACCTTTATTTCTGAAAGTGTGTTAATAAAATGATTATGCATTGTAAAAAGCAAGTATTTCATGTGTTTCTTGAATTGATCATTTCATTTGGCCCAAACTTGTATATAATCTTGTATATACTGTTGATTATAATATTCACAGTGGCGCAGTGGATAGCACGTTCGCCTCACAGCAAGAAGGTCGCTGGTTCGAGCCTCGGCTGGGTCAGTTGGCGTTTCTGTGTGGAGTTTGCATGTTCTCCCCGTGTTGGCGTGGGTTTCCTCCGGGTGCTCCGGTTTCCCCCACAAGGCCAAAGACATGCGGTATAGGTGAATTGGGTAAGCTAAAATTGTCCGTAGTGTATGAGTGTGAATGGGTGTGTATGGATGTTTCCCAGATATGGGTTGCAGCTGGAAGGGCATCCGCTGCGTAAAACATATGCTGGATAAGTTGGCGGTTCATTCCGCTGTGGCGACCCCAGATTAATAGGGGGACTAAGCCGAAATGAAAATGAATGAATGAATGAATGAATATATATTTTGCAGACTTAATATAATACCATTAGCTCAATTATGAGATATTTTTTGCTTTTCTAATGGGCATTTTTACAGTGTGTTATGTTTAATTATAATCAACATTTCTCACTTTACACTCCAGTTTTTTATTTCTCCCCCACCCCCCCACTGAGCTTGGCACAATGCATTATCTTTTGGGTTTATCTTTTTTTTTCTTTCTTTTGGCTACAAAACAAAGTAGGAGGCATACTCTTGGCTTTGGAAGAGAGCACCAGTTACATTTCTGTTGTAATCTCTTATGATAACTTAGAAACAGGTTATTAAGCGTTGTGTTTGCATATAACATATAGCTTAGTTTTCTGTCCTTACCAGTTGTAAGGAACAAGTCATCTCTGACCAGGGGATTCCATGTATGGCTGCAATGAATGAAACAGACGTATAAGCCACTAAGACTTTAAAACAATCTTTCACAAAACATTAAAGACAAAAACCATATTTGTTGTATAACAGAATTGCTTTAAAACTTTATTTATTTCAAAAATAAGTGCTCTGTCTGTTGGCACATTGTCAGTTTCCTCTGCCTTGTGAATGTATTGAAGGCTTGAGAAAATGGGAGTCTGAATGCATTATACAGTATTGCTACAGCAGCCCGCTGGTCAAACCACATTATTGCAAGTCCTTATAATAGTTTATTTAAGATCAAAATATTTGATGACTTATATTGTCATTTCACAACACAACAATTTCAAGTAAAAATGTGTTCACAGTACAAATAAACTTACCACATTGTGTTCATACAATGGGGTTATTCAGAAATAAATGGTCTAATTTGGTCAAAATCAGCTTATTTTAGCACATGGAAATAAATGTTGCATATTGTGTGTTTGAGGGAGAGCAAGGCAGTGTTTAGCTTACAGAAAACCATCTGGCAATCAAAAATAGGAAGACAAGAACATTTACACATTCAGCTGCCAAATGTGTTTTTGCAAATCTCATGTTCTCTCGATTGATTTTTCTCCAAATATTAGTCAGAAGCAGAAAAATAAGTGACAAAACATATTTTTCAACATGTTTTTTTTAATAATACATTTTAAGTAGCAAGCCACAGTTGTTTTTTTCGCTCACACAAAAACACACAAAAACACAAGAACACATTACACACATTAGGGATGCATTAGAGGCCCTGGTGGCTTAGAGAACGCTTCGAAATGGAGGCTGTTTATCTTCATTTTGCTCCATTGAATGTGCGCTAAGGCCAGCATTGCTAGCATGGGACTAAAAGCATTACAATAAACACCCCACCACTTCCACAGTCCCCGTCTCTCATTCAAGTGAAATTTATATTTACATTAAGTCATTTAGCGAGTGCTTTCACCCAGAGAAATGCACTTACAACCCCAGAACAAACAATAGACAACGAATAGTTTGTCTGACAACAATAACCACCTTCCATGCACTAATCATTTCTCTCAAGCAGTTCAGAGCTAAGAAAATCACTCGTGGACGTCTGACTGCATCTCTTCATGGCGGTTCATTGGTGGTTGTGTTCATTTAATAAAAAAATGAACTCAAACACCCTTGTCTTTTACTTACTGCTAGAGTTTTCAATTTACATTTTAAGATGCACATTAGCTCTGCTCGGAAACGGTGTGTTGCCTTACTGTCTCAGTGCCGAAACCCATATAGGCCTATTTCTTTTGACGATTTCTTTTCATTTGTATTGCAGGTAGTGCACAGTGTGCAAAAGTTTAAAATCAAGTTTATAAGCACTGAAAAACAAGAGCCAGACAAAGCCAACATCATCACTGAAAAATGTATTGTAATATTTACAAAGCAACAAAACGCAATACATTTTTCAGAGGCGACATGTCAGACTTTAGGGGCTTATGTGGAAGATATCAATGCATACAAAGTACATGCATTTATTTTATTCCCGAACAGCCCCCTAAAGCCCAACGTGCCTTAGTTTGAAATGTATTGCTTTTTGTTGCTATAATAAGCCTACATGAGGAGTAAAGGCAGCATGGTGTTGCATCATGGTTATATCTCTCACATACTGTTGGCTTTTCTGTTTACAAATGACTACCTTTTCTGTCTGTTTTGATTAGCAAGATTGGCTGGTGCTCAGTCAGAATCCTTACATTGAAATCAAAATTAGGTGATATGTCAAGCTCTCAGACCATGCAACAAATAATCAAGGGAGAACCACAGATTTGGCTTGAACTAACCGTGCAGTGTAGAGGCCAACACCATTCATTTTCTCTATAGGGAAATTGATTTTTAACAATAACTGAAAAACCTTTAAAGACCTGTTGTGAGCTCTGAGTTTGTTAATCGATTGTGTATGCTTTTATCTCATTTGCTCAAATTAATTCAACTTGTGTTTAATAGTGGAGTTAGTGCAGCAAAACTAAAATCCAGCCTGATCTTATGAGGCAATATTTTTATATATTGTCAAAAAAAGTGGCTAATTCATATTATCATCATTTAATTAATACAAAAACATGGTTTTAAAAGGAGGAATGCTCCAAACTAGGGCTGCACGATATTGGAAATATCTTACATTGCGATGTTTTGTATTTCTGCAATATATATTACGATGTGAATACAATTTCACCAGATGACTTAAACTTGGATGACAAGATGACAAGCTTTATTTGGAAAGAATTCTTCATTTTAGACCGATTGGGTTGACTTTGTAGGCGAGTAAATAATAAATAACAAATAAATTACAAGCATAGATAAATAAAATACCTGTATAGCAAGATAAAAATGAATGATAGTTTTTAGGTATTCAGTATTCACGTACAGATATTGAATAATCAA
>CAIGQW010005009.1:4882767-4901070 GCA_903798125.1 Danio choprae | reverse complement strand
AAAAATCCAATGATGAGGGAGTCGCAGCAAGAAAAGTGTAGCAAAATAGATTTAACTCCACCCGATATCATGAAGCACCGCAAATGCAATCAAATCTCACTACACTTTCAAAATGTTTAAATAGTGTACATTTTTCAATAAACTTGAAATACATTGTTTCTGCCGAATGAACCAATAACTCTTATACTCAAAACTTATGGTGTGTTCACACCAGAGGTGGCTTGCATGAATGAATAAATCTCGCTATTTATGGGTAAGGTGAGTTTACTCGCTTCATTTGCGTATCAAATTCGCCTCATTCATGTGTGAAATTCACTTCACAATAGAAGCGGATTTGCGTCATGGGCATCTGCGTCATGGGCTTCTGTCTGCCCGGTGATTCTAGTTTTGTTGCTAGATGGCTAACATGGATTTTATTGAAAAAGTAGCTGTGCTTTATGTGCTTTAGGAAGGCTGAAAAACAGCGTATATACATTCGGCGCTGTGTCTGAGTCCATTGGATCTTTCTGAGGTGCACCCAGCTCTGTCAGTTCATCAAGTAATCCAGAAACTGTACCTGGATGATGAAAGCATTCAGCGGTCCTTCTGACTGAGCCGAGTCCAGTTTGATAAGCTGTTGTTGGGTGTATGGAGCAGGTGGATTTACCCTCGGGACACCAACAACAGGCACTATGTCATAAACACGCCCCTACAAGAGAAAGCTCCTGATTGGTTAACACGGCGCGAATGTCCGTCAAAGTTCAGATTTTCCAATTTGAGCGATTCGCACGTCAAACGTGCTAAATGCTTAATTTGCTCCTCTTCATTCTATTCTCGTCTTTGCATTGACTTAACATGTAAATCACTCGCTCTTGATGCTTCATCTGTGTCTGGTGTTAATGCACCATTAGTAGTTTCATAATTTTATTTTTGAGTGCTTTCCAATGATTCATGAGACTCAATGATATGGAGTGACGTCATTCCTACTGTTGATTCGTAGTTTCTATTTTATTACAAAATACGTCACCATTTGCTAATATCTTTTTTTCTTTTTATCTTTATTTTTTTACAAATGGTGCACACACCCTTCATACCATTTTACAACTAAAGCTACTTAAAACATCTAAAGCCTCTAGCTTTAGCCTGTTAGCATCTCTAGCCAGCTAAAGCTATTGGCTTCTTTTCCTGTTACTATTTTGTGCTCTACAACAATTATTGTTTCACTCTCTGTAATGTCGCTTGTGTGTCTACCTTTTAGTACAGGAGACGTATCGGTGGAGGAGCTGGAGCTGAAAGCAGTGGAAGCACAGATATGATTGTTAATTTTTTTTTTGTAATGCAATTACAAACAATTTGATTGTAGTGCAATAATCTGCACATTTTGTAAAGCTGCTTTGAAACAATAATTATTGTGAAAACCAGCCACAGTATATTCAATACTGTGAAAAAGATTTGAGCCACGGTTAGGTTTGATTCTGTTTGCTATGGGGCAGGGCCTGTAGTGTGGCAATGTTTAGATTAATTTGAACTATTTTTATTTTAGCACTGCGCTTCCATTAAAAAAATATCATGTGAAATTATCTGTAGACATTGGACCACATTTGTGGAATTTTGGGACTTTAGAACTGTCTTGATTTTGAGAGAATGTGTTTGATGTCTTAAATGCTGTCTAGGTTGGCAGCTGGCTAGGTGTTGGAACAAATCCATAGTCTTGGTAAATCCCTGTCGAGGCCACTAGCTTGTGTACTTACAGCAAGCCCTTGAATTGGTTGGACAGTCTCCTGGGTACAGCAATGAATGAGGCACTTGTGTGAGCTGTGTCAGGTTACACCACTGTAAATGACACAAATGAAGAAAGAAAGAAAATGAGGGTGAGGAGGAGGAAGAGAGCGGGTTCCTTTGTCTTAGTTAGCTCTTATTTACTGCTTTAAAATATTGTTTTTCACGTTTCATTGGAAATGCATTAACCCTTTCATTAATCCACATGTGGCAAGGATGGCATACTGTGGTTTACGGTAAGGCCTGTTCTGTGGGATTAGTCTATATATATATATATTGTATATGTATATAAATCTAAAATCTTTTGTACACATAAATCGTGTCAATAAAACATAATTACCTGCATAGCAAGGAATTTAGCAAATTTTGGATTAATAAATCAAATATACTGCTGAAGACCTAATACAGAATGTCCTAGAGGTGTGACATTTTCATTTGTTGGTGAACTACCGCTTTAAGAAAAGTCAAATAAAAAAGAGTCTTGCAAGAACATGGTAATGAAAGCACATTCCCTTTGGTGCTCTTGGAGGACAGCTGGAATTTGACACAAGAGTTTCAAGATGTCTTTTTGTAAACATCACAGATGTTTCCAGTCAACCTGTTAGGTGAGATGAAAAAGGGTTTCACTATGCATGGCACCAAAAAACCCATTCAATTATTTCACCTAGAAATAAGGCTGTAGTTTGTAATACACACATTAATATTGAATTCGTCTGACATGTGCAGGCTATTTTACTTCAACCATTCAAACAAATCATAGTGTGGCAATTATCATATTCATAAATATTTTGAAGTTACAAACTCACCATAGTAGCTTTGAGTTTTCACATAAAACACTGGCATGCAAACATTTTTCAAAGTTAATGGTTTATTTAAAAAGTTTTGTTTACACAGATTAATTTATTCTCCCTGGTTTATTCATTTTCATCAATTTTTATCAAACAGTTTATTAGATCTGTTCAGTGATCAGCCTGTCATCAAACAGCTGAAGATCTTGAATGATTCGTTCGCAGTGGGAAAAAAAGGTTTTGAAGATTTGTGTCTCTGCTTCAGAATGTCCGAGGTGGTCTATTTTGGCATCTTGTTGTCATTTGTTTGTTTCTGGAACGAATGGGAGAGAGCGGCATGTTTTACAAATGACCTTTCAGCCAAAGATCTGCTGTGGGCAACGTGTGCTTTGGAGGAAGTCAGTATGAGAATGACTCCAAAGACAATCAGTCTTACTTATCTTCCAATTTAATAGCAGATTTTTACATATTTGTTTATGGTTGTGTCTTGATCGAACGCTGTGTTTGTTGCCTGTGAGGATGCTGGCCCACTTTTTGGCAAACAGCGACAAGGTTCAAGCATTGGAGGTCCATATATATCAGCAGTGCGACTCTATGGTGAATATATTCAGAAATGAGTCACACTTTATTCTAAGCACCAGGCCTGAACACAATACCGCTGTAAACAGTTTGTCACTAGAATGGAAATGTGATATTATTTACTGTATGGTGTTGAATTAAATCTAACAAACCTCTAGCCGCAATAAAGGATTAGATAGAAAATCCCCGGTACAGGAGTTTGATGAACAAACTTTGAGAAGTAAACTTTGACTTATGAAACACAAACAGAACTGAACCAGTTGCACGTAAATCGCTGCACCGAATTAAATATGACAGTTTACAGATGAATATTTCATGAATGAGGCCCATTGTGTGTCATTTTTTGTCAGCAGTAAAAAAAAGTTTCTCATATCCAAGTCTAATGCGGGACTAAAAGTACGCCATTTGTGTGTCGTTTTTGATGTGTTCGATGTTCCCCTGGTTGTTTGAGCGATGTCGACTTTTGGCTTTAAGTGTTGGAAGCAGTGGCATTTTGGAAGAGACTAGTTTGTCTGATTTCCTAATTGATTGGGGAATCTGTTTTGCAAATGCCTATTTTAATTATTTAAATCACAGACTGTCATTTGCAGATGCACTCTTTTATGCATAATGATTTTAGTTTGCTCATTTAAAGGCAGTCATTGTTAATTATTTTAGTAATGTAACACAAAAACATTTTAAAGTTAGATTTTGATAAACAAATAATGGCTTAAAGGGATAGCCATTCATTCATTTTCCTTCAACTTAGTCCCTGATTATCAGGGGTCGCCACAGGGGAATGAACCTGCCAATTATTCCGGCATATGTTTTAAGCAGCGGATGCCCTTCTGGCCGCAACCCAGTACTGGGAAGCACCCATACACTCATTCACACATGCACTCATACACTACTACCAATCCAATTCACCTATACTTCATGTCTTTTGACTGTGGGGGGAAACCGGCGCACCCGGAGGAAACCCATGTGAACACAGGGAGAACATCCAAACTCCACACAGAAATGCCAATTGGCCCATCCAGGAATATTTTACTCAATAGAGCAAAACTCAGTTAACAAGTCAAGGGTAAGTACACGATGACAGAATTAGTATATTTTGGGTGAACTATACCTTTAAATTTGGACCATTTATCAAATCAGGAGAGATGGAGAACTCTGATTGGCTGTTCAGTTTAGCAAGACAGTCAGTGCATGAAAACAAATGTGAAAGTGTGGGTTCAACTAATTCAGGTGATTCGGTAGTCGACTTTCATATGTAATGTGGCCCTTATGAAAAGAACAGCTCAGATATAGTGCAAAATACCTCTTTTTTCATTCTGAAAAAGCATTTCTTTCTAAACACTACCATACACGCTTGATTTCCTATTAATTTATATGAAAAAGGATAACGTTGAGGTCTATCTGTGTGTGTTTGTGTGTTTCTGTGTGCTGGTGACTGATACTGGCATAATGGATGAAGCGTAGACCTTAATATGCACAATCAATGCTTAATTGGTATCCGCTGAAAACAAATTATTCCTCCGAAAATGAGTTTTCTGGGTCGGGTCGTTATAAAGTAATTAATTCAGCCGTTTAATCGCCTTGTGTTGCTGTGGGTTTATTTTTTAAATAAATTTTTTAGGACATTTACTGAATTAAATTTGTTCAGATTCCCTAACATTGATTGAGAGTGATGGAAAGTTGTTCTGGTGGGCTTTGTCGTTTTTTGTTTTTTTTGCTATTCTAGGTTTGGAATGACATTGTCACTAGTTGGATTAGAGCAGAAAATCGATCTTAAAAAATGAACCTGACTGACCTGCATATAAACCCACTTTGCTTTCAGCATATGCCAGGAAACATTTTCAACGCCTAACTTCAGCCTCAATGAAACATCCTTCAGTAAAGACAGCACCATTTTGAACCGAGAAAGTGCTGTTATTATGAAAGTAGCAAGTACCTACTGTAATATTTCACTCTTTTGGGGGTTTTGCCCATGTGACAGTGACATTTATAGTGACAGTTTATAAGAATAATTGCTAATGTGTTTCAATGGATTCAAACTCTCATTGAGCTAATGAACAGCCTGACTCAATGTGTTGGTGCCATTTCCTGAAAAAGTTGATATTTTATTTAATTCTGTTTCCGTTTTACTGTTTTAAAATTTCATGTTTACTGGGTGGGGGTAGATTGATAGGCGACCATCAACTGTTTTCTCAGATGATGACAAGCTGACAAAACATCGCTGCAACTCTGATAGTTTTATTTATGGAGAAAATGAAAAATCAGCGCAGCGTTTGGGTGTGCTGAGGTAATTAGTGTACCGAAATGTGTATATTCCATACAAAGTATGAAGTTGATCAGTTAGTTCTTGTCATGTGTCTCGCAATGCGCTCGATGTTTTCAACTGGGTACACATGCAAAGCTTGCCTCAATTAGAAATAACGAAAAAGAAAAGATGAGATACCTCCGTCATTTGCAATCTCCAGCAGTTGATCTTTTTCTTGCACAGATGTGTTAGATTCACCTGATTTGTTGACAAATGGATCAACAAATCCATTCCTTGGTAGTTTGTGGGTCCTTCACTAGGCCTTTTCCCCTTCGCAAAGAAACTTTCCAAAGATGTCTGTTTCTTACTCATTTTGCTAGCTTGTGGGTTAAATTTTGGCGCACAAGTGACCGAGATGTAACCGAGAGGATACGGTCATTTTTTAAAATAAACAATTTTTCAAAATAAAAGATCGTTCAGACTCGATAATAAATAAATATTTAATGAAATAAATAATTAATGATTTCTTGTGTGGCCCGGTACCAATTGATCCACGGACTGGTACCGGTCCGCAACCCGGGGGTTTAGAACCACTGAGTGTAACTATTAATTTAACTACTTAGTAGTATTATTAATCACATGTACTTACTGTATACTAAGGGTTACAACGCAAGTTAGCTTTAGGGACAGTTGCATGTAATTATGCATAATTAATTGTAATTACTATAGTACGCACATGTGTAACAAAGATTCAAAATGCACGTTTTTGAAAATAATCAGTGTAAACACACAACACCAAAACACAATTTTGTGGTGCATGCACACGTGTATTACATGTTCAGTCAGTCAAATATTTGCATATTTTACAACCAAAAAACAGTAGTAGATTGCAGGATTGTGTGTTCACAGGAGTGCAGTGTTTCTTTACAAAGTCACATCGCCCTCTACTGGCGTGCGCTCAAAAATTTATTTTTGTTGCTTGTTCAAACTACTCATTTAAAATGAGTTGAATGAACTTTTTTGGGGAATATCTTAATTGATTTATGTTCAATCCACCTAAATTTGTAAAAACATTTAAGTTAACTTAATCGATTTATGTTGGGACAACATGAAGTAATTGTGTGGAACCTAGCATTTTTTACAGCGAGGGCTAGTACTTTTTGTGAATCCAAGTGAGCAGGGATCATTGTATATTCAAAAAATACACGGGAAGTGAAATGTAACAATAGCCAAAAACAATGAGACTTTTGTTAAAAAGTCTTACATTTAAATCTACTCACTATTTACTAAGCAGCTAGTGGCTCCAAACCTTAAAGCGTTTCTTCTTTCTCTTGAAGACAAAAGACAACATTTTGAAGAATGTTGGAAACTGGTAGCTATTGACATTCTTAGTAGAAAAAAAAACGACGAAAGCCAAATGGCTACCTACATTCAACGAAAAGGGCAAGAAACGTATGACATATTTTTATTTTTGGATGAGCTATCACATTAAACGAGCCTGCTACAACATATGAATTGTTTGCTGGCGTAAGCTGTTTTTTATTTGCAGGGTAGACGAGTAAAAAGCTCTTTAAATAGCTTTAATGCGTTGTTAGTGCTCTCAAAATCATAGCTTGTAATAACCTGTAAAATGGCTCGTATGACAAGCCAGCCTTCCTCTTCGACGTACATCCGTATGATACATGGAGAAATCTGGCGCAGGAAGCACATATAGCAAGGAATTCAATCAACAACGTTTAAATGTGTCATATAGAGAATTATGCAATGCACTTACGCTCTGAGAAATACTATAAACATCCAGCTATAAACTTGTCTTTTTATTGAACAGGTTACATTTAAATTGGACCATTGGTGCCTGTGCTCATAAATAAATTGCTCACGCATTTGTTGGGTTCTGTTTTCTCTAGATTGCAGTTCAGATATCACCTTGTTTCTTAGTTGCGACCATTTTTAATTTGTCAGATAACCGGTAGAAATAGGTCACCTTGATTGTAACTGACCTCTTAAAAGGGAGGAAAACACACACAAACGGATTGCTCTGATTGTAGTTTTCAGGCGCAGTGTCTGAAAAAAAAACGCGAGTTTGTTAATTTATTGATTTATTGCTTAATTTATTGCTTAGTTTACTGCTTTAATAACTGCTGACTCAGTAAATGAACTACATTAATAAGCTGAGTGATGTTCTCAAGGGTATTGGGAACTGAACGGAGGTTAAGGACTGCATATTTATAGTATCCGTCATTTAATCGTCACTCAGGAAGACTGATATTAACATGAAATCAAAAATTGTGCCTTGTTACTTTCTAAATAAATGTTTCAATAGAATAAATGTTATTGTGCATTGGTGGATTTTTTTTTTTCCAAAAGGGGAAAAGCTTAGTGTTCTTTCTGCAAAATGTAATAACCTGTGCCGCTTCTGAAATTGCTTTCTTTTTTGGGTTATTTTATTTTTACCTAAACTCTAATAAAGGTAATCCAGCCAACTATAAGCTATTTAGGAATTATTTTGTGTGGCTGTAGGTGTCTTGTATTTCTCCCCTCTAAATGATGTTTGATGTTGAATATCCCTTTTTAATTAAAATCATCACAATATAGACGAGCTGTAAATCTTGTTTCCAAGTCTTCTCCATTTGATGTGCCAGACATTTCAAAGGCAGTCTTGCCCAAACAGGTAATTTTGGAGTCGCTCTTAAAGAGTAGGGGCTCTTGCATGTTTATTCATGTTTGTTTGAGATGTTTCAGATGGCTATAATCAGCCCATTGGTTCCATTTCAAAACGTCTTTTTTATTAAGTGGACTTTGTGTGTGTGTAAAATGCAGAGAGAGAAAGAGAGAGCCACTGGACCCAGCAGCAGGTGTTAGTGACTCTTTGGCTGATAGACAACCACACTCTCATCCAGCTCCACCCATGAACATAAACATACACACAGAGACCTAACATGATGTGCCCTAACTTTATCTATCTATCTATCTATCTATCTATCTATCTATCTATCTATCTATCTGTCTATCTGTCTGTCTGTCTGTCTGTCTGTCTGTCTGTCTGTCTGTCTGTCTGCCATTGTATTCTCTATCTGTCTGTCTGTCTGTCTGTCTGTCTGCTCCTTCATTTTATTGTCCTATTTATCATTCTATCTATTGTTCTGTCTTTATCTATTATATGTCTATCCGTCTGTCTATCTATCTGTCTGTGTATCTGTCTATTTATCTATCTATCTATCTATCTATCTGTCTGTCTGTCTGTCTGTCTGTCTGTCTGTCTCTTTCTATATCTGTCTACCATTTAGTAGTTTTGTCTTTCTATATCTATTCATCATTCTATCAGTTTCTCTCTATTATTATGTCTGTCTTTCGGTCTGTTTGTTTCTACATATATTCAACATAAGCATCTACAGTAAACCTCAAAAGCCCATGATTAGTCATTTTTCTGAAAGAGATTAATTGATCATGGATCCCTTCACACGTCCCTGTCTCTTTCTTCATTAAATCAATTATCGAGGATCCATGCTTATAATTGCTGTGTCAGAAGACTGACATTTGACTGTGTGTTAATTAAACTTTTTGCCCTCACTTGCTTAAAGAAACAACAGAGGCACTAACAACATTAAAATGCACCCACACAAACTCGATTTCATTAATGTGTCAGATAGGAAATACCCATCATTTTTTTTTCATTTTATTTTCTCCTTCAAACTGTTCTCACTTGTGCCACTGAAACCTGTTTCATCTGTCTCTCATTAATTTACTTTTCTCCGTTTTTGAGCTCATTTCTGACAACCTGTCAGAATACCAATTGAAAGCTAATGTAATGAAGGCTGTCAAACTGAAATCAGCAAAACATAGAGGCGTTTGTTTTTGATGGCTAATAACTACGAGTTTGAAAGTCTTAAAAGTCTTCTTAGATGAATTAGAGCACAGACAGATAAATACCATCTGTGGCAAAATGCTCTTTTTGGCTTTAGCGTGAGGCATTTATTGGCATTCTGTCGACCAAAATCAGTTTAGGTCAGCGGTTAAATTAGATTGGCTCTTTAAATTAGCAGGAATATTGCTTTGTTCCAAAACCTAGTGAAGTTGCCTACCTAAACAACATTGCAAGTTAATGAGGAGGATGCTTCAGAAGGTAGGCAACAACATTATTCTGGCATCTAAATTTGGCCAAATTCTAAAAGCAGCAGACTTGCGGATTCAATTATGAGAATGCTGAATAAAGCTACAGGCATTCAGAAAAGAAAATTAACAAGTTTTCTTTTACTTGGTGTTTGTTTTTGATATATTTTTTAGAGCAAATATCAGTACTTCAATAGAACTAATTGGTGCTTCTCATGCAGTATGCGGCACACACACTGTTTATCAGTTCTACTGTATATTAAAAAATGTTTTTAAACTATTTACAGATGTTATTATTTTACTGAACATAAGTACATCTGCATCATTTGCTCAAAATCAAGGAATAAAAAATTTGTTCACCATATATTTTCTCTCATTAAAACAAGAAAGAACAAAACAATTAAAACTCTCGGTAACACTTTCTATGAAGCTCATCCAAATTCATCATTTATAATCAATCATAACAATTCTGTAAATCTTTAAAGACATACCAAACCTTATACAGTTATAGCTACATTTATAATAGTGTTTGCAATGTTAAATGTTAGTTAGAACAAAATAACTAACATTATTTTTCTATGTCAAATAAATGAATGGTTTTATATTGTGGATAAGAGCACTATGCCTTATAAATACTTATTGTGGGTCATAATACGGTTACTAACCTTTATGAATGCATCATTGATGGCTTTAAGTAATAGGTATTAATAACACTATTAAAATAATAATTATTATTTAGCTATAACTGTCATTATAATACAGTATAATGTTTGTTGTGTCCTTATAGATATATTTATAGAATGATTATAAATAATTATAAAGAGTTACAATTCATTATAAGCATGAGCTTCATAGAAAGTGTTAGCAAATTCTAGGAAAAGGCTGCCAAAATCACGTTAAGCTTATTATTCATAGAACTTTTGTATTTTTCTTTATAATGATCAACTTGGCGACACAGTGGCTCAGTGGTTAGCACTATCGCCTCATAACAAGAAGGTTGCTGGTTCGAGTCCCGGCTGGGCCAGTTGACATTTCTGTGTGGAGTTTGCATGTTCTCCCTGTGTTAGCGTGGATTTCCTCCAGGTGCTCCAAAGACATGCACAATAGGTGAATTGAATAAACTAAATTGGCCGTAGTGTATGTATATTATTGTGTGCATGGATGTTTCCCAGTACTGGGTTGCAGCTGGAAGGGCATCCACTGTGCAAATCATATGCTGGATAAGTTGCTGGTTGATTCTGCTGTGGCGACCCCTGATGAATAAAGGAACTAAGCCGAAGGAAAATGAATGATCAACTTTTATATTGTTTATTAGACAAATTTTGTCACTAGACAAGTGTTTGCCATGTTTTGACAATAAAATGGTGGTTTAAATGAACAATGAACAACTCTCTGGAAATCCGAAATCTTTAGAATTGAACAATTAATGTGTCAAATTATTGTGAATGTTATCAATATTGACTTATATGAAACATTTTAGCAGCCAATTTTATATATTTTTATATATATCACCCAGTTTTAATTGTTAGCATAGCATCATGCTATTAGCAAAAAGTTTAAAGGGATAGTTCACCCAAAAATGAATATCCCTCAAGTAATTCCAAACCGTTTCTTTCTTCTGTTGAACACAAAATAAGATATTTTTAAGAAAGGTTAAAACTTGAAAACTCATATAGTGACTTGAAAACTCATATAGTCATACTAAAGTTTTGAATCCAGTAAAGGTTTGTGTGAAATATCCCTTTAAATCGCTTGTGTTTATTAAAATGTGGCAATTGTGACTTTTTTTTGTACACTAGTATCCCAAATCAGTCACATAAGGGATTTCATAATGTGTGTTTGCGATATTGGATTTCATAACACAAAAGTACTACATATGTAGACCATATACAACAAATCTGCTACAAATCCGGCTAAAATTATATTAGCACCACAAAAATACGACACTGAATAGTTATTAGCAGCTTTGCACACCTGTGCTTTCATAATAGGAACGAATCTGAAACTTGCTCACACTCTTTCTCCCCGTTTTTCATAGTATTTATGGCTGTTCAGTGTACCATCACACACACACACACACACACACACACACACACACACACACACGTGTGCCTGCACACACGCAGACACTTCCTATTAAGTCTTTCAAGCACCTGTTTATTCATATTACCTCTCTAGTAATTAGCATACACTTATATGCAGCCCAATTTGTGAACAGCCTTATTATTCACAAATGCAATTAAATAAACATGTGTTGCTCTAATAATGATAATCAGAATTCATTTTCACCATGCTTCACCTCATGCATTAACCATATGCTCAGGCTGGGAGTGCTCTTGATGATTTGTGGCGTTTGATGGTTTGTATACACACACTCACATACACGCATGTTTTTAATTTAGTACATGCATTCCATGATTATACTTTAAATTAATTGGCAGCTGCATAGTACGAGGAAGTGTTGGAGTCGTGTATCATATGTCATTAATTCATTGAGACTTCCGCCTGGAGTCCCAGTGCCCCAGTGCATGCATAAACTATTGTTTTCTTGCCCCCCTTCACCGTGAGCAACAGAAGCAAGTTTTCTTTCGACGCAAAGAGAGCATTTTTGTTAAATGAGGCGTGCGGCTGGCTGATAATGAAATGTACGACTTGTATTTATTGTACAGTTTGCTTGCACTGGTGCACACGTACATGCCCAGTCAGCCATTTTTTTATTGGCTTCATATGCCTTTCGTGGTCTGTGGTGTGAATAAAATAACTATCAGTTCCAGCGTTTTTCTGGATATACAGCTATGCCAATGGAGATATTTGCCGTGTACCAATACTGATTCTTAAAGGTGGCATCAGTAGTTTTTTTTTAGGAAATTGTAATGGATTTTAGAGTTTAGATTTTTTTTTAATTAGCA
The DNA here is from genome assembly GCA_903798125.1 of Danio choprae. Classification (NCBI taxonomy): domain Eukaryota; kingdom Metazoa; phylum Chordata; class Actinopteri; order Cypriniformes; family Danionidae; genus Danio; species Danio choprae. Next base: position 4,888,684 of record CAIGQW010005009.1, on the reverse strand, counting down.
AAAAAAAAAATATATATATCTGTGTATATCTTTAAAAGTAACTTAAAAAGTTAAAAGTAATTTTAAAAACTAAATATGTTACTGCATTATTTAAAATTATTATTATAATTGTATAATAAGAACAATTTGTGGTTTGATATTAGGATGGTCAGAAAAAGAGAAAATATCCAGTGAGCGGCAGTTCTGTGGACGCAAATGCCTTGTTGATGCCAGAGATCAGAGGAGAATGGCCGGACTGGTTTGAGCTGATAGAAAGGCAACAGAAACTCAAATTACCACTCGTTACAACCCAGGTATGCAGAAGAGCATCTCTGAACACACAACACGTCCAACCTTGAGGCGGATGGGCTACAGCAGCAGAAGACCACACCGGGTGCCACTCCTGTCAGCTAAGAACAGGAAACTGAGGCTACAATTCACACAGACTCACCAAAATTGGATAGAAAATTGGAAAAACGTTTCCTAGTCTGATAAGTCTCGATTTCTGCTGTGACATTAGGATGGTAGGGTCACAATTAGGCGTCAACAACATGAAAGCGTGGATCCATCCTGCCTTGTATCAACGGTTCAGGCTGCTGGTGGTGGTGTAATGGTGTGGGGAATTTTTCTTGGCACACTGTGGACCCATTAGTACCAATTGAGCATCGTGCCAACCCCACAGCCTACCTGAGTATTGTTGCTGGCCATGTCCATCCCTTTATGACCACAGTGTACCCATCTTATGATGGCTGCTTCCAGCAGGATAACGCACCATGTCATACAGCACGAATCATCTCAGACTGGTTTCTTGAATATGACAATGAGTTCACTGTACTCAAATGGCCTCCACAGTCACCAGACTCAATCCAATAGAGCACCTTTGGAATGTGGTGGAACGGGAGATTCGCATCATGGATGTGCAGCAACTGTATGATGCTATCATGTCAATATGGACCAAAATCTCTGAGGAATATTTCTAGTACCTTGTTGAATCTATGCCACAAAGGATTAAGGCAGTTGTGAAGGCAAAAGAGGGTCCAACTCGATACTAATAAGGTGTACCTAATAAGGTGGCCGGTGAGTGTATATATTTTAGAGTGTTATTTATTCATTCATTCATTTTCATTTCGGCTTAATCCCTTTATTAATCTGAGGTCGCCACAGCGGAATGAACCGCCAACTTATCCAGCATATGTTTTACGCAGCGGATGCCCTTCCAGCTGCAACCCATCACTGGGAAAGAGTGTTATTTAGTGCCATTAAAATATTTGTAAAGTTTATATTATTATTTTATGTGAGTGGTTACTTACTGAAATAATCTGTAGAAAAAAAATATGTCCTTGTAAAAAACACCTTTTTTTTTTACAAGGACATGAAGGAATTAAGTTAACTTATTAGTTTTTACAAATGTAAGTTGATTAAACAAAACAATTAAGTTGTTTTTTTAAGCGTTTTGTTTTTTTTTTTTTTATAAAATCTGTGTCTAGTTTTTCATTTCTTTAAATTTAAGGTTATGTTATGTATATATATATATATATATATATATGTACTTTTTACTTTTTTATTTTTATTTTATTTCTGTTTCCTGTGCCATCCATCAACTCGAGACTAATTTGTGCAGGAGGGCTTTGATGGTGGTTGTGGAATCAGGGACCTGCATGTGGAGAGACAGGGAGGGAGGGAGAAGGGGGGGAAACTTTCAGAGACACTCCAACTGTTTGTTTTCGAGAACTTCCAAACTAGGACATATCTGTGCTTCTAGTTCAGCTCTCCGGAGAGCGTGGAGAATCTCAAACATGTCAATTTCACTCAATATTGGAAGTCGATGGTATTCCTCAACAATTCTGCCATCTCATTATTATTGGACTCTGGTTTAGAGTTGACTGTTTTAAGCAAGGGGAATTTGTTACTGGAATTCTTTGTTTTAGTAAATACATTTGAATGACAAATGCTGTATTTAAAATGATGCATAAAAAGCAGTAGTTGCAAAGCCTGCTTATATTAAAAAAAGGAAGTTTGTTAATTGAAATGTGTTTTTTTTTTCTTGGCGATTTCGCTAAAAGGTTTATGATCACAGTGCTGCCATCTGTTACTAAAACCTAAAAAATGAATGTCTTTGATCTGGCTCCTAATTAATTTGCTATCTGGAAATGCACACAGGTGCTGTGAATGTGGCCCAAAGGAGTCAGCGAGATTCATTTGGGATCTAGAGTCCCTTGATATCAAAACTAGCCAATTAGCACTTAGTAATGAGCATTTTTTCAGTAGTCGATGTATTTTGGGCGAAACCCTTCACCGCCGGATGCCCTCGATTGTGGCAGCCAACCACATTGTTTTAGTGAACCTGGCAGGATTTAAATATGATGCGTGTCCTCTGGTTTTGGAAACTCTATAATAAGGGCTTATTTATTAAAGGGTTCACACAAAACTGAGAATTCTGTCATCATTTACTCATCCTTCACCTTCAACCTGTTTGAATTCCTTTTTTCTGTTGAACAAAAAAGAGGATATTTTGAAGAAAGCTGGAAAACAGTAACTAATTACTTCCATAGTATTTTTGTTTACTATCTATTTACTTAAACTCTGAGCCATGATGCTAAAATGTTGCTACGTATATTTTTATTTTTTACAGAGGTCCTGACTCTCTGTGATCATTAAAAATCCCATGGCACTTCTCTTAAAAGAGTAGGGGTATAATCCCGGTGTCCTGGCCAAATTCCCTCTATCATATCTTACCTATCATGGCCTCCCAATCATCCCCATCCACCGAATTGGCTGTATCACTGTCTCTCCACTTCACCAATAGCTGGTGTGGGGTGAGCGCACTGGCGCCGTTGTCCTGTGGCTGCCGTCGCTAGATAGATGGATGCTGCACACTGGTGGTGTTGTGGAGAGACACTGGACATATTCCACAGAGATTTTGGTCCATATTGACATGATAGCATCACGCAGTTGCTGCACATCCATGATGCGAATCTCCCGTTCCACCACATCTCAAAGGTGCTCTATTGGATTGGGATCTGGTGACTGTAGAGGCCATTTGAGTGCAGTGAACCCATTGTCATGTTCAAGAAACCAGTCTGAGATGATTCGTGCTTTATGACATGGCACGTTATCCTGCTAGAAGTGTGGTCATAAAGGGACAGCAACAATATTCAGATAGGTTGTGTTGACACAATACTCACGATACTCAAAGTTTCCTGTTCTTAGCTGACAGGACTGGCACCCGATGTGGTCTTCTGCTGCTGTAGCCCATCCGCCTCAAGGTTCGACATGTTGTGCGTTCAGAGATGCTCTTCTGCATACCTCGGTTGTAACGAGTGGTTATTTGAGTTACTGTTGCCTTTCTATCAGCTCAAACCAGTCCGGCCTCTGGCATCAACAAGGCATGTGCGCCCACAGAACTGCCACTCACTTGATATTTTCTCTTTTTCGGACCATTCTCTGTAAATCCTAGAGATGGTTGTGGTGAAAATGCCAATAGATCAGCAGAATCAGCAGTTTCTGAAATACTCCAGCCTGACCAGCCACGTTCAAAGTCACTTAAATCACCTTTCTTCCCCATTCTGATGCTCGGTTTGCAGCAGATCGTCTTGACCATGTCTACATGCCTAAATGCATTGAGTTGCTGCCATGTGATTGGCTGATTATAAATTTGCGTTAACGAGCAGTTGGACAGGAGTACCTAATAAAGTGGCCGGTGAGTGTATATTGCATCACCAAAAATAATTGAGGTCATGTCCAAGTGTTGTGCAATAAGTCGATATATTGATTATTGTGACAGGCCTACACATAAAGTGGAAAATTCTGAGAAAAGACAAACCAAAAAGACATTTTAAAAAAGGAAATGTGAGTGGTGCTTGTACAAAATCTGAGCCATGATGCTAAAATGTTGCAAGTAGTTGCTAGCGCTTTGCTACAGACGTCAGAGCAATTCAGTGTGCCTGCTAACGCTGTTTGTTAGCCGGTTTATTATGTGCCGGAGTCAAAATAATCAGTTCCTTTGAAATCGTTCATTTTTAAAGGCAATTACACACCTCTCCTCCGCAAGTCGCGCAAGGTCTCATTCACGTTTCCAGCACAAACTGCACAATTACTTTTTCACAAATTTTAATCCGCCGAAATTCCATTAACAATTTTGTCACCTAATCCACCAAGATCAGCTGTTTCGCAGCTTATTCTCTGTTTGCCTTTCTGGTCTGCGTTTGTGCATTTGCGCCCAGAGTCTGCAGACTGGGAAAAAGTAATTAGGTAAGTGCTTTGTTTACAGAGCATCTAATTGTAATCACAGTGTTTACAGTATCGCACTAATTACAATAGCTTTAATTTGTTTATGCCTGTCCTCCTTTCGACGTAAGAGCTCAATTGTGGTACATACAAGATGATTTTGTGATTGTCATGTTTGGTTTGGTTTTATATACTTGAGTTTGTGCATGTGTTTGCGATTGTAAAGTATGTTTACTGCGATGTTCTTCTGAATGGGAGCTATTTATGTGCGGGATGAGCATTTATGAGGATGAAGACATTGAATTGAGAGGTTGATTGTGCAACATTTGGTCGACGTGCACATCGATATTAGAGACTCGCCATAAGCCTGAGATCCTCTTAAGAATCAGAGAATTTCACTAATGACATCTTTCATTTACAGACACGCACACACATAAGAGAGAAAGAGAGAACATCTATCAAGTTTAATTGCACTAACGTTTGCTTGTCGTGTGTTTTTGAGCATTTATAATGGAAGAGAAATAAAAGATATATGAACAAAGCGAATATGAAACGTTCTATGAGTGGGTTGGCAATCATATATCATTGGATGAGTGATTTTATATTGCCTTCTGTCAGTGGTGTCATAATAGTTTTTACAGTGACTGTGGGGCACTAGACAAAAATGGTGTAAATTATTACAGACAAATGGCAAATAACAATGGCAAATTATTATTTTTTTAATTGATGTACAGTATTCCTAGAAAAAATACTGTAATAATCTACTTTTTTCCCTGTATATGCATGTTTAAAATAATCTATTGAATTAAATGCTTTCTAAATATTTTGATGTTTTGATGACAACCCCAAAGAGGTCATATTTAATTTTGAACTATTAAGATCTGAATTTTGATCCAAAATAGCATATTATTCATTCATTCATTCATTTTCCTTTGGCTTAGTCCCTTTATTCATCAGGTCATTAGGTCATCAGTCGCCACAGCGGAATGAACCGCCAACTTATCCAGCATATGTTTTACACAGCGGATGCCCTTTCAGCTGCAACCCAGTACTGGGAAACATCCATACACACTCATTCACACACATAAACTACGACCAATTTAGTTCATGTCTTTGGACTGTGGGGGAAACCGGAGCACCCAGAGGAAACCCACTCGAACATGGGAACATGGGGAGAACAGACAAACTCCACACAGAAATGCCAACTGGCCCATCTGGGACTCGAACCAGCGACCTTCTTACTGTGAGGCGACAGTGCTAACCACTGAGCCACTGTGTCAACATAGTATATTATATAAAAGTAAAAAACAGACATGAAACTGATAAAACTGAAATATTTTACAAAATACTCAAGATTTTGATTATTGAAGTGATTCTAATTTTCTCAAATTTTGGTCTAATTTTTTACATCCAATAAATTGTAATTATATTTTAACATTTTAAAACATCTGGCTAAAAAACATATGTACATCAGCTTTAAATATAGTGTCAAAGAACTGATGGACATTGAAAGTATATAGATTAGACAAATATGTTATTCCTGTATTATTGAATATTATTATTTTATTTTTCTTTCAAAGTGTATTAAGTTATTTTGAGTTATATATAATTTTGTATTATTATTATTATTATTATTATTGTTTTATATTAATTTTATTATTATTATTATTATTATTATTATTATTATTATTATTATTATTATTATTATTAT
>CAIGQW010005009.1:4871202-4882757 GCA_903798125.1 Danio choprae | reverse complement strand
ATTATTATTATTATTATTATTATTATTATTATTATTATTATTATTATGTTAAACTGAAAATTTTAAACTTGGTCAATTTGTATGACAATATTTAAAATAGAAATTGTTGTTAAAAAAAAAATAGTGTGGCCAAATATACAGATTTTAAAACGATTAATTGATTATTGTTAAACGTTATACTATAAATGACATTTTAGCGTCTTCTGTAAATCATAGTAAAAATGTACGATACTCATTATGTTCTCTAAACAAATAAAACAATCAAATAAAACACATTGTATTGTACAAAAAAGTATTTAATGCTGTACCACACTTTAAACACTTCTTCACACTTATATAATAATTATAAAGTGGTATGACTGATAAATAGCATAAACGAGACATTGGGGTTTAATTAATATTCATGACATGAATCAATTCACAAATGAATAAACACTAACTTATTAACATTCATTTGCCTTGTCTTGGAGCAAATTAACAGTTATTTACTGGCATATTATTTGCTTACTTGGGAATTTAGACTGATGCATAGTTTAATCTGTTATCTTCTCTGGATTTATTTATTTATATCAGTGAGATAAAGGAAAAACACACTCCACTTTCCTCTTTCAGTAATGCTTTATCATAACTTTGGATCATTTTTTAGTTTTAGACCAGGCGGCATGGTGGCTCAGTGGTTAGCACTGTTGCCTCACAGCAAGAAGGTCGCTGGTTCGAGTCCTGGCTGGGCCTGTTGGCATTTCTGTGGGGAGTTTGCATGTTCTTCCCGTGTTGGTGTGGGTTTCCTCCAGGTGCTCTGGGTTCCCCCACAGTCCAAAGACATGCAGTATAAGTGAATTGGATAAACTAAATTGGCCATAGTGTATGAGTGTGAATGTGAGAGGGTATGGGTGTTTCCCACTACTGGGTTGGGGCTTGAAGGGCATCCGCTTCGTAAAATGTATGCTGGAATAGTTGGCGGTTCATTCCGCTGTGGCGACCTCTGATAAATAAGGGTTTTAGACCAGTTGTTTTCGGTCAGTCTTTTTTTAGTATTTTATGTCCTGGTTTGGTACAAAAAGAGCAGATGTTTTTGTTGTCTACCCTTCTGTTTCCAACAAAGACTCATTGCGAATATGTGCTTCAGCCTACTTTTTTGCCGAACAAAAAATATGTTGCTCCAAGTTTGGTTTGTTGCACTTTTCAGATGATAAATCCACTAGAGGGCGCTGTCAACATCTTTGCAAATCTTAGGTGTTTCTGTTTTTTTTGTATACTGTAAAAAGCGATTAGTTGACTTTACAAAAAGAGAGTAAACTCATTGCTTTTTAATTATTAAGCTAACAAACTATGTGTTTTAATTATAACACGCTGTATGTAATTATACAAGCTAAGTTAAGTTAACGGGTTTCTGACTTTTTAAAAGTAAAATCAACTTGTTGCTTTTAAGGCAACGGGTTTACTCACTTTTTTAAAGTAAAGTAACTAATCGCTTCTAGTGTACATTTCTGATACACATCGTTGTATAAAGCCACGGTCACTCTGCACTTTACGCCCCATAGACTTCCATTCATACGCATGCAAATGCAGCAGACAGGAATCGCAAGTTTCACATGTTGCTGTATTCGAAAGTTCAAGCTTGGTGAACTCTGACCTGCGAAATGGAATTACATGATTGTGTGAGACCAATAATAGATCAAAACATGAGCTCTCTGCACAGAAATTTTAAATATGGAGCAATCGCTCTCTTTTTTTAATGTCTAGTCATCTTGTTTATCTCACCCCATTTCGCAGTGTCGCACGACAGAATTTTGCATGCTCAAACTCTAGAGACCACGGCTTAAGTCCACGAGAAGGTGGAGCTTATAGTAAAAATCACCTAGAACAGTAAACCACTGACCTAAATGATATTGTGGTCTATCCCTTTGTAACTCCTCCCCAACTTCGCGCTGTGCTGGATGCTGGTCTCTCATTGGCTGTTGGTAATCGCCAATGTTATTTTCAATCAGAACACATTTCACACGCCATGATCGCCAACAGGTCCATATATTTAGCATGCCGAATATCTCATGGGTGTCAGCAACTCATCAGCGATTCTCTCAGATCGTGTCTTTGACAGTTCATACTGTGTGATTGTTGCTCACTTGAACGATCACCGATTTGCCTGTGATTTCAGGTATTTGTCGGCAATTTCTCAAAACCTGTCGGCGAGTCAAAATCGGGGCTAAAATCGTGCAGTCTGAACTCGGCAATTCATCACAATGGGTACGACCAAAGAACAGAGCTGTTTGTTATTTCTGGCAAAAGATAATTAAGCTTCACAAAAGACAGAGAAATGGCTACAAAAATAGCAAAAAACACAGAAAATCCAGATTTGTGCCATCAGGGCAATAAAAAAGAAATGCCAGTTATCTGGAAGTTACCAATAAGCCTGGGAAAAGACTAGTGGCCAAAGAATGTACAAGAATCACAGATGGAGGATTGGAAAAGTTAGTTGGGTTTTTGGGGCCGGAAATACTCCAAAACCGCAATCAGATGTCACTTATATCAACACAAACTGTTTGAAAGGGTTTGAAGAAAAAACGCCTCTACTCTCACCCGTGTTGCGTTAATATTTTGAGCAAAAGATCAAACGATTTAACTATAAAGAGTTTATTTCCCAGGCTTCTTTGCTCTTATCTACCAAGGGTGCCAATATTAATGGAAGGCACTGTATGTTTAGCGATGCTGAACACAAATGTGTGGGATGAGAGTCAGTTGATGCTTGACAAGAAAGAAAAGAGACTGACGGGATAGAAAGAAGGCTTAAGAGGAGAAAACACATTATAACTGTAATAAAACCCACAGCAAGCATTTGTCTTGGGAATGATGCTTTTGCATAATCATCTGTCGGGATGAGACACACACACACAAACACCGCTGGGACTGGGTGTTATCCATATATGCGTCTTGAGAGAGAAAGGGTGTATTTGAGCAGGGTGTGAAGGGTCTTTGGGTCCACATTCTTATTTGTTCTTTTGACACGATGCTCATTGAACAGATGTTGGTGGAGATTGAAACTGTTCTCCACCAGGTGCTTTTGTTTGTGAGTATGTGTATGTATGTGTGTGTGTCACTGCTTGTTTATGTTTATAGGCTCTTTGGAGAATATTTGAGACTCATTCCATTTTCTTGCATCCAGAAGTTCATAATTAAGTTTTTTTTTTACATGCAATTTTCTTTTTATGGGCAATGTTGGTGATTTGTGGAAACGTTGTGACAGTTTTACTTACTCAGAATGTGCTTGATGCCCTTGATGTTGTATATGTGTGTATAAATATATGTGGTATATATATGTATATTATATATTATATATATGTTCATTCATTCATTCATTTTCATTTCGGCTTAATCCCTTTATTAATCTGGGGTCGCCACAGCGGAATGAACCACCAACTTATCCAGCACATGTTTTACGCAGCGGATGCCCTTCCAGCTGCAACCCATCACTGGGAAACATCCTATACTCTCATTCACACACATACACTACGGACAACTTAGCTTACCCAATTCACCTATACCGCATGTCTTTGGACTTGTGGAGGAAACCGGAGCACCCGGAGGAAACTCACGCCAACACGGGGAGAACATGCAAACTCCACACAGAAACGCCAACTGACCCAGCCAATGCTCGAACCAGCGACCTTCTTGCTGTGAGGCGAACGTGCTACCCACTGCGCCACGGTGAGGCCCTATATATATGTTGTATATGTTATACAGTGCTCAGCATATATGAGTACATCCCATTTTGAAAATGATTATTTTTATCCATTTCTCAGTGAATATGGGTAATATATATCGGTGCATTTGAATAAAACAGATTTATTAAACAGATATATTTATTAAAATAATATTTTAGTCACAGAACATCTTTAAAATGGAAAGATAATACAATTAAATTCATGCACAATATTGCCAAAAAAAATGACAAACTACAACATTTCAACAAAATTGTATATATTTTTTCATATATGCTGAGCACTGTATATGTACAGTTGAAGTCAAAATTATTATGATTTGTTTTTTTGGCCCAGCTGGGACTCGAACCAGCGACCTTCTTACTCTTGATTTTCTACCACAATAATAAAAATCGTTTAATTGAAGTTAAATTCATTTACTAAATCTAGTACTTGATGTAGTTACATTGAATTCCCAGGTACTGGTAAAATGTTGTGCTGGTATGTCAGAAGAAACATTTCTGAGTTTTGCTCCATTTTAATATTAAATTTGAATATCTGACATTTGAAATGTTGAATAAATTTAAATTTAAAAGGCAAAACACTCAAAAGATTAGCGAAAACTAAATTAAAGTTACAAAACTAAGAGACTCAATGATTAAAAAAAAACTTCCATTGTACTGCAAAGATCCACATCTAAAGCAAGATATTTATTTATTTATGCTAAGAAGTTTCATCTGGGCATCCCTGAAAATAGCAATTGACAGTAAATTGAATATAAAAATGAAAAATCAAGACTTGAGAAAGCAATAGGGATGATACTGGCACAAAATTCAGAAAATCAAAAGGTTATCAATGGAGTTGTGCCTCTCTCACACAAGACGAGTCCGTTTCATTAGAATCTTATCTCACCGGTGACATGGAAATACATGTTTGTGCATGCGGTATCATACAATGCTTGGTTTACGCTCTGTTATTATGTATGTGTGTATGTGTGTGTGTGCATATAGCGTGCTTCTATTCATGCACCAGTTCATGGCTCCAGGTGTCTCCTCCTTTAGTTATCTCTTCACACCTAAACACATTATCCAGTGCACGCTCATTAATAACACACACACACACACACACACACACACACACATGCTAACAGGATGGAACAAAGATACAGGAATAAAGACGTGAGAGCGTTTAGTCCGTTTTCCCCTTCAGGGTGCAGATAGGAGCCAGTTTCATTCATCCATGATTTCCCCTAATGTCACACTCAGCTTGTTCACAGTGTTTTCCCTCCTGTTTTCTTTTGGAAAGGTGGGATCTTGACCTTGTTTACATTCTCGGTTGGCCCAGTTATCAGATGGAGACGCATCTGAACATACACGTACAGGAATGTCTAAATGTCTCTTTTGACTAAACAGCAAAGATGTTTAAGTGTATGTTAGGGCAACTAAATATGTTTGCATTTTATATTCTACATACAGTTCAAGTCATAGATTACAGTTCATAGATTAATAATAATAAAAAAAAAAAAAACCTGAATGTGTTAGAAAATGACATTTCTGTTGGAACATTTAGGACCTTAAGGTCCTGGGTGTTGCTATTTTTAATAAATAATACAAATAAAACAATAATAATACCAACAATAATTGAATAAACACACTATTAAAGTAATATTAATGGAAATAAACTTTTATATTTATAACCATTTTATATTATAACCATTAGGTCCTAAATAGTGCATTCAAACCATGGCTCTATACAACCCTACGAAAAGGGGTCTGTTTAGGACAAGGAGGGGATTCTGCTATACTGTTATAAGCGGAACCTTTACTTTGGCCTGTTTATTCATTTGTCCGTCTGGTCTTATATCATGTAGATTAAAAATAAAAAAACGTAAAACCTAAGTGGTTTTTTATAAATACTAACTAATTAAAAAACAAAACAGAAAATAGATGCACTATAATTTGTATCTTATTTTTTGTGCCAATGTAGTTCACATTCTCCTATGCTGCCATGAAGTCCATCATTATTCTGGATGTGTATTATTTTGTTTTAATTGAGTGATGGCTGGATCCAAAAATACAACATCTCTGTTATCTACCCTTAACTGAACAGATCTGCTCACATTTTCATGTTCTGTAAAACTAAAGACAGAAAAAGACATGATTTTTTGGACACTTCTTGCAGTTTGAAATTTACAAATGTAGACATTTTAAGACAGAAACCATGTACCTGTTGAGATAGTGTTGATTGTATGTAGTTGATGGTTGAGCTCCAGAAAACCAGTAATGAGGTGCTTTGACAGTTACAGGTTTAAAAAAAAGGCCGGAAAATGCAACACAACACACTCTAACACAAAGAACAGTTTGAGAATTTTCTAAAAAGACTGTTATAATGTATGCAGAACCCCCAAAGAACCATCCCATTTTAGTGAATGCTTTTATCAGGTGTGTGCCCTGGACATTTGGAGCCTCTATTTCTTCTGGGAAAATTGAGCAAAAATATTGATTAGAGAGTTGCAAATTATGTTTTTGCTCTGTATTTTTTTTGTGTGGTTTATCATCTGTCAGGTGCAAATTTTAAAGTCTGCTTTCTCCGAAAAATAATAGCATCACCTCAAACAAACGGCTTGTTTTGAGGCAGCAAGAACATTGGTACTTAGCAGTCCGTATAAGATGTGAATGATCTGCATACCCAAGACATGATTTGAAGGAATGTTAACATTACTATAAATGTCCTTGTCATTTGAGGTTTAAAATAGAGTAGTGATTTGAAGTAACAGTCTATACATTATTTACAGTATTTGTCAACAGATTGTAATTTTCTGCAAATTTGTGATGATACTGGGTGAGTAATAAACAGCAGCGTTGGAGTTTATACGTTATGTTTGTTTTGTCATCATTGTTGCATGTTCTCAGTGGTTTGTGGGCCTGTGGGTGTGTTCATGCTGTCTACAAATCATTCGCACAAGCGGAAAAATGTGCAGCTGTTGATAGATCTCGATTATCAAATATCACATGATTTGCAATTCAAGGTAAAAATGTCACCACTTGCTACTGCATCACTGGACATCTGGTTTAAAGTCAAACTTGAAACTAAAAATTGTGAGCAATTAGCTGAGAAAATGTTTCTCAAAATGAATTTTATTATTGACCAGATTAGATTTATAAAATAAATGAATGCATTTATTCAGCAAGGATGCAAAAATTACATCAGAAGTTAAAGTAGAGACATTTCTAATACTACAAAAGTTGTAGTAAAAATAAGTGGATGTAAAAGTCAAATACATTTTTAGTAAACTTGAATTTTGTATTCATATAGAATTTTGAAAAAAACAAAACAACATAAAACGATATACAACAAAATCACTGGTTTTCAACATTCATAACAATAAAATTATTTATTTTCTAGCACTAAATCAACATTTTAGAAAAATTTCTGAAGGATCATGTGACATTTATGAGTAGTGATGCAGAAACTCCATTTTCTATTAAAATGCATACATTTTAATATAAATTGTGGCTATTAATTAGCATAAAAGCACCATTTTAGATGCCTGAAACATTTAAAAAGTTATAATAAATAATAATAGTTCATTCATTCATTCATTTTTTTTGGGCTAGTCCTTTTATTAATCTGGGGTCGCCACAGCGGAATGAACCACCAACTTATCCAGCATATGTTTTACACAGCGGATGCCCTTTCAGCTGCAACCCATCACTGGGAAACACCCACACACTCATTCACACACATACGCTATGGACAATTTAGCTTACCCAATTCACCTATACCACATTTTTGGACTTGTGGGGGAAACCGGAGAACCCAGGGGAAACCCACGCAAACACAGGGAGAACATGCAAACCACACAGAAATGCCAACTGACCCAGCCGGGGCTCGAACCAGCGACCTTCTTGCTGTGAGGCGAACGTGCTATCCACTGCGCCACCGTGCTGCCATATATATGTATACTCTATATATATATATCACACAATGGACAACTTAATGCATGCAGACAACAAAGAAACTGCAAGGAAACATCTAGATATTTCTTTCCCCAAATCATTTACAGATTACAATAATTTAAATTGCAATTCTGAAGTCTTTTTTTAATTCATATTAAAAGCTGCTACACAGCCAACATCTTGTTTCTCCAAAGGTATATGTATTAGTGTATGCTATCAGAAAATAAGCTTTATATTCTTTTACCAGAGTCTTGCTTGGAAGCAAGATATGTAATTTGTGAAGTGAGTTTTTCTTACAGAACGTACGCTCGGAGGGTAATTTTAGCTTTCCCATAGTGGATAATCTTCAGGCAAACACATTTTATAATGTAGTTTTGGCTTCTCTCAAGTTTACGAGATATACGGAGCACTTTTAGCTTAGAGTTGACGGCTAATCTTTGCTAATGCTAAATTAGATGCTGTGATGGTAGACTTATTTCTAAGAGTATTAGCACACTTGCAGACAGGTGTCTGAGGGCAGGTTTATGTGGCTGTGTACGTCTGTGCCAAAGTAGTTTTTGGGAAAGATGTGGATTTATGCTCTCTAAAGCTTTTGTTTGCTAAAAGTAGGAGTGAATAAATGAAAAACAACAATGCTAATGCACAAATAAAGGCAAAAAAGGAGTGTCTGTTGAAATCATCCCTGCATTGTTATGATGTTTTGTTGTTTACTTGCAAGATGCAGCGTCTTTAACAAAAGGTGGCATTTGATGAATTATCAGTATTATGTAGTAATTGTTTTTGCACATTCCTTAGACATGACTCGATTCACAGTTTAACGCTGATATAACCTCACTGTTTCACCATGGGTATTTTAAAAATGTTTCTGGACATGTTGAGTGTATAGATTTGTATATTTGGCATTTGTTGGCCGTGTGTCCTCCAGTAATTGGTCGCCTCAGGCCACAGGAAAGGAAAAAGTGGCATGCATGAAGTTTTTGTGCTTTAATTGATTGATTTTTCAGTTTTTTGTCTGTTCGTGTCAAGATGTTTAGATTTCTACTTGCATAAAAGTATGTCAGCTTAAGGCTATTTTAGCTTTTTTATTTTATTTGGACTGTTGGTGATGTTCTCTTGCGTTAGACATGGAGAGAATTGCAGCATGGAAAACTGTGGAGAAGAATGCTCCTTTGCTTTGGTTTTTGACTGTTTACACGTGTGATGTTAGTTTCTCTTATTGTTGTCTCAGCCAAATTTGGTGTGTGTGTTGGTTATGGTTAGGTAAGAACTGTTTAGAGGTTTGGATGGGTCATCCAAAAATATATATGATGTCATCACGGCTGTGGCATTTTCTGTGTTGTGTAACTTTATTCCATGAAACACAGAAGAATAATTATGATGGGTAAATTTCCCTCTTAACTTGTGATATGATGCATTGATGTACCTCTATTTCATATACCATTCACAGTGCCCTATAACTAAAAATGTTAGTTTCCTCCCTTTGGACACACTCAAAAAATGATTTTTGCTCCTTGTTCAAACTGCTTATTTAAAATGAGCTGAATCAACACGATTCCTGAATTATTGGAGAGGACAACTATTGTTTTATGTTTAATCCACTTACATTTGTAAAAACAATTAAGTAGGACCCTGCATTTTTTACAGTGTAGGAATCTCACTTCAAATGTCTGAATACTATATAAAATCCATTTCGAAGTCCACTTAGGGTAAAATGCAACACACCTAAAATCCTCTGAATCCATTTAATAGCATAATAGACATCATTAAAACTCATTATTAAAATATGTCTACATAATATATTTGGAAATTTTAAATATTAGGCAAATCAATTTGTTGTTAACATGAACTAACAGTAGCACTTTATTCTTCTTAGTTAATGTTACTTTTAGCATTTGAGCTAACAAACTACATGTGGTTGCCAGAACTTTACCGTAAAAATTGGTAGCAACATTTTAGGCTTTTATATATATACTGTACATATTATTAGCCCTCCTGAATTATTACCCCCCCTGTATATTTTTGTCCCCAATTTCTGTTTAATGGAAGGAAGATTGCAGCATGGTGGCGCAGTGAGTAGCACAATTGCCTCACAGCAAGAAGGTCGCTGGTTCGAGCCCCAACTGGGTCAGTTGGCGTTTCTGTGTGGAGTTTGCATGTTCTTCCCATGTTTGCGTGGGTTTCCTCCGGGTGCTCCGGTTCCCCCCACAAGTCTAAAGACATGCGGTACAGGTGAATTGGGTAAGCTAAATTGTCCGTAGTGTATGTGTGTGAATGAGTGTGTTTGGATGTTTCCCAGTGATGGGTTGCAGCTGGAAGGGCATCCACTGTGTAAAAACATATGCTGGATAAGTTGGCGGTTCATTCTGCTGTGGTGACCCCAGATTAATAAAGGGACTAAGCCGAAAAGACAATGAATGAATGAATGAATGGAAGTAAGATTTTAATTAGGCAAATCATTGTAATGTCAAGGTTTGTTCTGTAGAATTTGTACAATTGAAAGAAAATATTGCTTAAGAGAGCTAATAATATTGACCTTAAAATAGTTTAAAAAAATTAAAAACTGCTTTTTTTCTAGCCAAAATAAAACAAATAAGACTTTTTCTAGAAGAAAAAATATTATAGGAAATACTGTGGAAAAACTTATGTTGAACATCATTTAGTAAATATGTGAAAAAGAAAAACCTATATATCAACCTACTGAAGTGCTGATCTGTTTTATACTATTTAAAACACTAATAACCACCAAAAGCACAAAAAATGGTGGTGACGAATTCAACATTCACATGATGAACGAAAGCAAACAGAGAAAGTAAATACTAATATATACTGAAGGTATTTCACACAACTACTTAACACCATCGTGGTAACACATGCGTATGAAGTAACACAGTAAACATTAGATGTAACCAAAAAAGCTTTGGGGAAACATAATTATTTAAAACATCAAATGTTAAGTGTCATGAAGGACACTTGGAAATGTCCATTTTCAATCATTCAGTTTATACCAAGGTCACTTATTGTTCATCAATTAAAATGTTTATGCTGTAGCATTTTTAGTCTTTCAGTGCTAAAATCATGATCATTTGTAAAGTGCATCAACAGATATTAACGAACATGAACAGTGCAAGAAATGCATGGTCATTGTTATTGTTTATGCATCAAGGACCTAAATGTTTAACATAATTCAATGCCAACTATTTAGCATTTCATCAAATGTTTTGGGGCACACCTTTATGCTTACTATTAAAAAAAAAAAAACTAAAACAGTCACACTTTCCTTTGAGACCATGTTAAAAATGTTACCCATTGTTCGAACATATCCCATTATGCTTCACGGAAGCATTCGGAACAGCTTGACAACAGAATCGTCATTTGTGAATGAACTATCGCTTTAAGACCTTCACAATCCACCTGGAGAGAGTCATTGATTCAGAGAAGTAAAGGAGAGAGATAAAGAGAAAGTGAGAGAAGTGCGGAAGAGAGGCGTATTCTCAGCATCCAGCCTCCCACCACTTAACCTGAATGAGATATGGAAGAATGAGCAAACGAAAAAAAGAGAGAGCAAGCGAGAGAGAGAGGGGATTGGTGTGATAGGAGAGAGGCTTGTTATCAGTCTTCATTGAGATAAATGAGCCGCCTGTATGAGTTCGGTGGAGAGAGAGAGAGAGAGAGCGTACGTGTGCGAGTTTTTGTTAGACACTATCAGTGTACTTAGGCTGCGGTTTACAAGCGAAGGAGAATGGACGGACACTAGGTTATCTGCAACAGAGTGCAGGAGATGAGAAGGGCATGAGTTTTGAGGGTAAACAAAGGGTGAACCGAGACTTCAGGAGAAAGAGACAACAACATTTAATAGTATTGAAACACATTTGTTTGAAAATGCATCTTTTTTTGGCACTCT
>CAIGQW010005009.1:4850376-4866202 GCA_903798125.1 Danio choprae | reverse complement strand
TGTATGTGTGTATGGATGTTTCCCAGTGATGGGTTGCAGTTGGAAGGGTATCCGCTGCGTAAAACATATGGTGAATAAGTTGGCGGTTCATTCCGCTGTGGCGACCCCTGATGAATAAAGGGACTAACCCGAAGGAAAATTAATGAATAAATTATAAGCTGAACTAAACCCTGTTTTTCAGTTAATTAGATGTCAAGGAAATTCATGTTTTGTGTCAATATAAGTCAAGAAAATTTGGTGTTTGGCTTAAAGTGGTTTGTTCCTCTACAGCCTTTAAGTTTGAGCCATTCAGTGATGATTCAGTTCAATAAGAATGTCATTGCTAAAGGATGTGATTCAATCTATACAGTATAGAGTATAGGCCAGCTCTACATATCCCAACTTAGCAAGCCAAATGTTAACAGTGACAAGCAACCCAAACTCCTTCAGTTAACAAAATGAAAAAAAAGAAAGAAACAGGCTTAGCTGGGGGACCAGATCCCCTCTGGCCAAACAAATCAGGAAAGTGGAGCTTCAGTTTAGCCACTATAAATGACTGGCTTATCAATGTCCTGAAGCAGGACAAGCTTCCTTCTTGAAAGAGGAGCATTTGGTCCAGGTCAAAGCACAATAGGAGGCATTTCTACATTTTATGTGACTTATTTGTATCCTCCATTGCAGTTTGATCGATTGCAAAATGTAAAATGCATGCCTATCATGTTTTCAAACAATTGACAGAGTTTTCTAAATGCAATAGAATGTAATGTAATATAATGTAAATATGTAATAATAAACAACTGATGTTTACTTTTAGTCAGAGATTATTATTGGTTTCTTATTGACAGTGTAATGTAAATGGTGTCGCCTATAACTTAAACCATAAATCATGTAAACCTCATGAAACTGGAGCATGAATTTGCATTGATCTGAAAGCAACCAATGAAACTTTGCCGCCGCACACCAGCAGCGAATGTGTACGCCAGCGACTGCATGTGTAATCTCTATTGTCATGAAGCAGCACTTCTTAGATTCCTTTCTTTATTAAATTCCCAGTTCCTCTCCCACCAATTCCCAATTCGTCCTCTGAAATTCCAACTCGGAACTAATCCTCTTTACTTCTAAACTTCTCATTGGCTGCTTTTCACACACACGCGCACACACACACACACGCACACACACACGCACACACACACACACACACACACACACACACACATGCATTTAGAATTCCTTAGACTGAAGTTAAGCTCTACCAGCGGCTCGCTTTATCCACTGCCCACCGTCTCCATTTCCACACTTATGCATGCTAATGGAAATGTATGCTAATAAGTTCTGCATTTTAAAATCAATTTGGCTGATCTGTTGTACTATGTATGGATATTTATTTCCCCCAAGTTAAATAAAGCAGATTTAAAATATCACTTTGGTCGGCATCCAGTTTTTATTAATCACTTTTTTGGCTTTAAATTAGTGTAGCATCTTTTACCCATTAGTCTAAATATACTGTTTTCTGTGCTTGCCTGTGGATGAGGCCTATGCTAAAGTTGCCTTTTATGTATTTATCCTGCATTCATGAAATCAAAACCTGCTTCATGGTGTCTCCAAGGTCTGTGTGAGTATATGTGTGTGTATGCGCATGTGTGTGTTAAATGGTAGATTAGCAAAGACCCTTTTTGTTGGTACTCCAAAAAGGAGCTTTCACATAAATCAAAGCAATTAAAGGATTATGTTACTGAATAGCTGCAGATTTTACATGAATTAAACAGTGCCAGGTTTTATGCGTCATTTCCGCGTATTTTTAATTTTCTTGAGTGCAATAGAGATATTTGTGGCTTTTCTTGGGAATATTTGCAGTTTTGCATTTCATCTTACAGGATATATGCAGCTAATCTTTGTATCTTATTAGCTAAAGGTATAAAATGACATTTATTACTATCCAATAATGCCTTTGTGTTAATAAAGCAATAAAGGTTTTAGGTAGATGAGAAAGATACATGACATTGATTAATTTTAATTAAGTTTTGAAATTTCTTATTTGTACACAGTTCAAATTGCATGGTGTTCTGGATGGTGCCCAGTCATAATAAATAATTAAAAAAATCCTGTTGCTCATAAATCCAGTGTGCAGATCTTTTCATTCAAATGATTTCTTATGAAAGCAGCTTGTTTGGTTTGGTTATCTAACAAGCTAGGCCACTGATGTATTCTAATCTCTTTTATTAGGGCTGTTCATTGAAAAATATTCGCCAATTCAAAGATTAATTTTCAAAAAGCGACTCTCGATATTAAGAGTGGCCAACAAAATAATTAAAAGCCTGGAAAGCTAATCTCCAAGTAAATTACTATTGAGCTTAAAATAACTGCATGAAAGGAGTAACCATTCAAACATGTTAAAATATGTAGTGCTTTCAAGAATAACATGTATTCCTTTTTTTTCAGATAACCCTAAGCACGTTCTTTTTATTGAAATAGATTTATCTACAATAACTTGAGAAGAAGGGCGACACGGTGGCTCAGTGGTTAGCGCTGTCACCTTACAGAAAGAAGGTCGCTGGTTCAAGTCCCGGCTGGGTCAGTTGGCATTTCTGTGTGGAGTTTGCAAGTTCTCCCCGTGTTTGTGTGGGTTTCCTCCGGGTGCTCCTGTTTCCCCCACAGTCCAAAGACCATTATTTCCCCCACAGTCCATTCAATATTGAATAAACTAAATTGGCCATAGTGTATGTGTGTGAATGAGTGTGTATGGATGTTTCCCAGTACTGGGTTGCAGCTGGAAGGGCATCGGCTGTGTAAAACATATGCTGGATAAGTTGGCGGTTCATTCCGCTGTGGCGACTCCTGATGAATAAAGGGACTAAGCCGAAGGAAAATGAATGAATAAATGAATGAAATTGAGAAGAAGATCAGGAAAAAAGGATTTCCTTTGTACTAAAAATAAATTAAATAAGTGTGTGTGTGTGTGTGTGTGTGTGTGTGTGTGTGTGTGTGTGTGTGCAGACGGATCCATGATCACAATCAGAATCAGAATGAGCTTGAAAAGGGCTTGTTGGTGTTTATTCAGAAACTCAGGGTACATACAGTACATACATACTTAGATACATATATACATACATATCAACACAAGAACACAGAAGGACATTTAAATAAATGGAAAATAAAGTAAACATTAGTAAGAAATTTTAAGAAATTTTCCGCAATTTCGGGGTCTAGATGGGGTCTAGACGCTTTCTATGACGTCATCAGGACACGGATTCACCAAAAAAGGCTATGAGGACACAAACATTTGACTTTTGTCTGTGGTATAATTTTTTATAGCAGATCAACACAAAATATTGCCGCAGATATTGCTGCAAATTTTAAGAAAAACCACAGCAAAATCTGTTATTTTAGGCTACAAAAATCTGAAAAAAGTCTCACGAAATTCTGTTTATTGGTTACACAATGACTAACAGTAATGTATTGTGCATGCCAGGCCAGTAGATGACGCTGTCACTTTGTAAGAGTGGATAAAACTAACAGTCAAGTACATAGGCAATGTCACTGTTTTTTTTAATAAAGTGTTTTTATACAGAGATGATTAAATAATGCATATTAAATGTTGTTTTCAGGTGCCCAAAATGCTGCTTAAATGAACAGGCTAAATTTATTAAACAGGTACCCCCTTAGAACGTGGAATATTTAAATTAATTTTCCTCAAACTTGATCTTTTTTGCTAAATCAGTGGGTAGCAATTTTCACGTCAGGTCACAGGGTTTCAATTGGATTCAAGTCTGGGCTTAATCTGAGTTATTCTGGGATACTAACCTCCCCATCACCCGTGTCGACTTTGATAGTAAGAGGTTTTTATTGCCTTTGATAGCAAGAGGTTTTCTTTAAAGGTCTGCTTTTAAGAGAGTGGTCTTTCCTTGAATCAGAGTCCTATTTGGTGTGTGTCAAATGTAACTGTCTACAGTCTTAAGGAAGTGAAGTTCTGCGGATTATTTCTGTTATCGTTACTTGAGCTGTTTTTAGACCTCATAAGGGCGTTGATTTGTTTTGTGCAATTAAAAGCAGGTGCATTTACTACATGTACCTCATTAACACGTTAAGTGTGAGATGTCATTATAATTCAATGTTGCATTTAGATGAAAACAGAGGTAGAATAATTATCAGTTTAGTAATTAGCATTTTTTTAAAACTGAATTCTAAACAAACTAAAACATTACATGGTTTCAAAAGATATGACTCTAAAAAGACATCATGCTCAATTATGCCTGTTTTTATTTATTTTTTGTCATCTGAACTACATTCAGTACAGGCCTACAGACCAATACACATTTTAATCTTGCAGGTCTTTGTGTGTGGAAGAATTAAAAGGCAGCTAGCTCTCTGCAACTCTCACATGGTCACCCACTGAAGCTAAGCAGGGCTGCACCTGGTCAGTACCTGGATGGGAGACCACATGGGAAAACTAGGTTGCGTCTGGAAGTGGTGTTAGTGAGCCCAGCAGGGGGGCGCTCAGCCTGTGGTCTGTGTGGGTCCTAATGCCCCAGTATATTGATGGGGACTCTATACTGCTCAGATGAGATGTTAAACCGAGGTTGTTAAAAATCCTTCAAAAAAAGTAGGGGTTTAACTATGTCCATCATGGCCTCCTAACCTTTCCCATATCATAATTTGCTTCATCACTCTGTCTCCTCTCCACCAATCAGCTGGTGTGTGGTGTGCGGTCTGGCACAATATGGCTGCCGTCACGTCATCCAGGTGGAAGCTGCACACTGGTGGTGGATGAGAAGATTCCCCCCAAAAATGTGTAAAGCACTTTGAGTGTCCAGAAAAGCGCTATATAAATGTAAGGAATTATTATTATTAAAAGACCATCATATACACATACACAACATACACATACAGCACTGTTTTAGATGTTTAATGAATAATAAATTCCGTCTCAAAAAAATTTATAAAAACCATCTATTTGGGTTTGGTCTTAAAAACGAGGGTATGAATCCAAAGTGAACCAGGGTTAATTGTATCACTTCCTTTTTTGGTCTGGACCAAAAGAACTAAGGGAACATGTGTAAACACTTACTTAGATTTTTAACTTAAAGGTCCTGT
This sequence comes from Danio choprae, assembly GCA_903798125.1. NCBI lineage: Eukaryota > Metazoa > Chordata > Actinopteri > Cypriniformes > Danionidae > Danio > Danio choprae. The sequence continues at coordinate 4,861,132 of CAIGQW010005009.1, read as the reverse complement.
GAAGTGCTTTGAAATGTGCATTTTTGTTTTATGTTTGACGTAATCTCAACTGAAATATGAAGAGAGGGATAGGACATTGTGCCCTTCTTTTTAAAAAAACAGCCAATAGCGTTTAGTTTTTCTGCCAGTGAGAGTGGTTGAGCTCAAGCGCATCAGATGTGAAGCATCTTGAATTGGGTGGGGCATGTCAGATACTAGAGAGCATTTGATTGGTCACGATTTCATGAGATACTGAAGGTATGAGGTGACGGGAATAAAACCGTTGATCTATTTAGGCGGAAGTGACAAACTGCAAGCATTACTTGATTACATCAGTTTTATATCTTCTAAATGCAAAATTTGTCATTGTTTTGGTGTGCACTATCTTATAGATATCCTAAAAAATTAACAATACTGCAACATCTAAAATTTTTTATTTTAATTTCAAGGGACCTTATTTTGTTACAAAGTTTGTTGTCCAAATTAGTTTGAAAAGTTTTCTGCACTCCAGGACCGAAGTTACTTTTGCTGTACTTGCTAAAGATTACGATTCCTTTTGTTAAGAAAGTCCACCTAGACTTTTTACACATTCTCTCCCACGCAGCACTCAAGATACACACTTGCAGGTCACAATGTCTCACTCTATGCATAAATGACCACAAAGAGCCGTTATCTTTGGAAGGCTCTTCGCACTGTTGGCTTGTATTTAGATCATTGTCAATATGAGCCCGGATATTTATATTCTTATACTGTCTGTCAAATCCGTAATTCTTTATTCATTTGTTGAAAGGGATAATGCATTGCCACTGGCTCCAGACTTTAAACACTGCCCGTCTTCTCTGAGTTTTCCATTAGAGCAGAGAACTCCCACCGGAAATGCCACCAAAATGTTTTTGGAGACTAGACCTCAGCGAGTGTTGAGAGCTTACAAAAGCTTTTGAATTAATGAACACTTTGAAAACATTTGACTTTTTAGGATTTTCAGTGTGAGCTTTAGTTTATTAAAAAGTGAACTTGGATCTTATGCTAAATGAAATTGCGCTGCTGTTTGAACTAAGTGATGTTGAGTCTGAAGTGCTCAAATACTAACATTAAAAATGTTCAGTTCTCTAGATTGTAACTTGTGTCCATGTGAAAAACCTATATTGAAAAACAGATATTGGAGCACTCTAAATCTGGGGGGACAAGCTCATTTTCACTGAGGACCACTTCAGCATTATGGCTGAATACTATTCAAATCATTTTCATTTGAGTTACCAGAAATGTTGGTTATTCATTGCAGTTCGACCTGCAACTGTTTTAATAACGCCAACAGTTGACTGAGACTGATCTCAGAGCTGGCATTAGCACAGTTGTGGCTCACTGAGTGAAGTAACAATAATATTGTTGGTGATGAAGCGGCCAACACCCAAAGCATGAGTGCTACTCTTCTTCAAGGTGGTTAAACCTTACTTAACTCTTCTAAATCTTTAAACTCAGTGAAGATTAAACTCTCTTTTTTTTTTTTAGGTGTACTTGCACAAGTACTCACATTTGCATTTTTATGGGAATCCTACCAATATCTCTTGCAGGCCACATAAAATGATTTGGCAGGCCGGATAAATGCTAGCTCCATAATGTTGTGATTACTGTGATTAAAACTTTTAAACTGATTTTTGAAAATGTAAGATGCTTTCACTGCATATTAGTATAATTATGAGATTCCAACAAGTAAAAAACATTCATTTCTTTGTACAACTTTTAATTGCAACTTTTCTGAGACTTCTTACTGACCGCTGAACCATCTGAGAGAATCTCTTCCAGATTCCAATACACTTGAATTTGGATTGATTTACCAAAACTTTTGCAGACCCTTTAACGATGAATCTTTATGGCCAGTCAAACATGTCCACACCTACACCTTTAGCAAATCGAATGTAATTCTAACAGGTATTAAAAAGATTGTTTACAATCTTACTCATTGGCAGGATTTTATTTTCTCTTTCAAATGCATTTTACTGTTAATGCGGCTCATTGACCTTCACAGTAGTCAGTTTACATTTACCGCAACTAGTGTGTTGATGAGATGCGTGAGTCATAGTTTTAAAAGACATTTTATTTGTAGCTGTACTACATTAAAGTCTTTTGAAGCACTCACTTTAAGACATTTATTGTGTTTATTGTTTGCTCGATAATTTAGAGGTCCATTAGTTTAGACTCTAAGAAAACAAAATGTAGTCACATACTGTGGTGTAGACTAAAGATACTGAAGGTGTCCTCATTTCCCCTTTTCTCTTGTTCTAGTCAGATTTTGTGATCAGATTAATAATATTAACAACATGACAGCGACAGCTCTATTAGACTACTGCAAAGCCTAATTGACAGATCTGATATTCTGACAGGCATCTCATTTCCTGTCTCGGTTGTTTATATCCACTTGGAAAAACACTAATACCATGCCAAGATGGACATACTGTATCGACCTACAGGAGCAGTTATCCATTTCCACCAAATCATTTTTTGGGGAATATTAAATGGAGTTTTTTAGCATCTGATATGTGCTATTCTATTCCAAAGTGACTATATACTTAATGTTGGCAAGCAAAACATGTGCAAAACCATATCTGCTAACACTCCCGTTTTTCTCAGGAGTCTCTTGTATTTTACACCCATCTCCCACCACTGTACCATTTTTGCATGGCCCAATCTAGTTACAAAAAATCTCCTTTTGTCCATGTCTAAGTTGCCAGATCTTGTGTGAAGCTCATCACCTCACACAATTGACGAAATATTCAAATCTCAAAACATTTTTACCTCAATCTGGCAACATGTGTTACAACCCAGTTGCACTGCTAGTTTCTGCACAGGTGGTAGATGTACGATTTTTAATCGCGGCGGTAGCAACATCAGTAGTAGTAGAATGTTGCCAGGTATGGCAAAACTCACATAAATTGTACCAAATAAGAGAGATGTGAATGTTTAGCGTTTCACATAAGACATTAGTTTTCATTTACATTTTAAATCAATTTGTTTTGCCGTCAAATCTTTTAATAAATATTTTGTTTTTCTGTTTTATAATAATTGTGTCACTGCAATTTTAACACAATATGACTTATGTTTAACATGTGTAATGTATTTTAGCAGCCTGTCTGTATTCTCTACTCATTAGTTATTAGCCCTTTATTCATTCCTGTATTAGTTCATTCAGAACAGACTTCAAAGATGATAATTCCATTCCATTATGCTTTTTTGACAGTAGAGTTGTTAGATGGTAGATGGTTAGATGGTTACATTTATATTATTTATGTGTAAAAAAAACAAAACATTATCATTATTGACATAAAAAGTGCCAAGAACTAACTTAAAAGTTTGTCATTACTTGCCTGTTGTTTCAAGCAGACTAAAGAATGCTGGTTACGAAACAGGTTTCTATTGATTTCCATTCTGTTTTTAACCATGTAGTGAAAGTCAATAGGAATGGAAACAATTTTTTAAAATATCTTATTTTGTGTTCCACTGTGGTTTGCAAATAACACAAGAGAGACAGAATTATAATTTTTTATGTAAACACCCATTTTTTTTTGATTGACCCTTTGACATCCCTGTCTATGAATGGGTTAAATTTTGCTGCATGCTCTGGCATTAAAAGAGCAAATGAACGAGTCCCACACAGACGTGTGTAAAGGCTCCATCTGACCCTGCCTCCACTTTCCACATTTAATGAAACTATTACTGCATTCACGAACTGTTGAGCAGACTCCGACGCCCCCTTTTCCAAAATTGGGAAGAAGAAGAAAAAAAAAGCCATTTCTCTTTTCATGGATCACAATCCAGAAATCCAGGAAAATGAGGTTATGGAACTGAATGCGTGCCACATGCTCGGTGTAGATTTTCCCTCAAGAAAAGGAAAGCAGACTGAAAGGGATCTGAAGGAAAAGTTGAGGGTAAATATACAGCAGAAAGACCAGCTGTGTTGTGTCAGTAGTTGACCGTCGGTGGGATTAGCAGTTTTATTTTCCTGCAAGATGAAGCGGAATGTAAAAGACAGAAAAACACAGATACCTGGAAAGGAGAAGGGGCAACGCGGTGTGACTGCTAGAGATACTGGGAAAATAAAACGGATAATTGGAGTGAGGCCTGTCAGGTCCTATAGCGGTAGTCACTGTGTTTACGTCTCTCTCCCTGCCCTCGCTCACATTTTTTTCCACATTAGAAGTGCTCGCCAAAATCAGGGGGAACTGCCTCTCTCACTGTAATCATGATTTACCACAATCAGCGGCAAGTGTGTGTGTGTGTGTGTGTGTGTCTGTGTGTCTGTGTGTGTGTGTGTGTGTGTGTGTGTGTGTGTGTGTGTGTGTTAATCATTCATCTGATTCATTTATCTTACAAAGGGAGTGAGGGGCAGCTAAAGGAAAGGAAAAATATGGTGAAAGATGAGTGCGGGGAAAGACAAATCCTGGATTAGAACCACTTCTCAGTTTACTATTCAACAACTCATTCCATCTGCTGCAGCCAGCTCCTTAAAGGGATAGTCTGCTTCCAAATATATCCTCATGTAATTTCAAACTTGTTTGGCTGTCTTTCCTTTGTAAATTTTTAAAGGAATGCTCCATTTTTTTGGAAATGGACTCATTTTTACAAGTCACCTAGAGTTAAACAGTTACCATTTTTAATCTAATCAGCCAATCTCCAGGTATTTATTTGTTCCCTTAAGCATTAAAGGGCACCTATTGTGCAGAAATCACTTTTATAAGGGGTTTAAACACAGTTGTGTGGCAACAGTGAGTGAACATAGCCAGCCTCTAATGGTTAAAATTCATTCATTCATTCATTTTCTTTTCGGCTTAGTCCCTTTATTAATCAGGGGTCGCCACAGCACAATGAACCGCCAACTTATCCAGCATATGTTTTACGCAGCGGATGCTCTTCCAGCTGCAACCCATCACTTGGAAACACCCATACACTCTCATTCACACACATACACTATGTACAATTTAGCTTACCCAATTCACCTGTACTGCATGTCTTTGGACTTGTGGGGGAAACAGGAGCACCTTAAGGAAACCCACACAAACACAGCGAGAACATGCAAACTCCACACAGAAATGCCAACTGACCCAACTGAGGCTCGAACCAGCGACCTTCTTGCTGTGAGGCAACAGCGCTACCCACTGCGCCATCGCGCCGCCCTAAAATTTATGAATTTTTTAAAATAATCACACTGTCTGTAGAAACACTTTGATTAACATTCTCTCTTTGTACATGTCATCGGAGGGGGGAAGCTCCACCCATTAGTGACAATCTCTCTCTCTCATTAGCATAAACAGCCTTGAGTGAGAAGCAGCCGTCTGCCATTATAGTTTTGAATCTGCCACTGTTGAATCTGCCACTATTTGCCACTCATGGGCGTTTATAGCTCCACCCCCTTTTTGAAAAGAGGGATGGGAGCACAATCTCATTTTATTTTAAAGCGACAGTCACCAAAACGGCACTTTGAATCAAAACCTAAAAGTTTTAAAGCATTAATAAAGTGAAGTTTTACAAACTAATTTCGATTGGAACTGTTCCTTATCGCTAATCATTAGCTAGCCTATCAGATCATTCCATATCTACTATAAATATCCTGCCTAAATTTCATTCCCTATCTTCGTCTTTGGAAACCCCCCCCCCCACCCTTCCCTTCTCCCCCCTCCTCAGTTCTATGGTCGGGCGACACGGTGGCTCAGTGGCCAGCGCTGCTGCCTCGCAGCTGGAGGGCCAAAGGTTCAAGTTCTAATTGAACCAGTCGGCACTGTCTGCGCGGAGTTTGCGTGTTCTCCCCGTGTTCACGTGGGTTTTCCCTGGGTACTCCGGTTTCCTCCCACAGTCTAAAAACATGTACATAAATGTATTGTAATAACAGTCACAAGCACTTAAAGCATACATATTGAATCAATTCTTATAGAACCACCTTATTATTCAAAGTATATATATAAAAACAAAAAAACAAACTGGGGGCTCTCGAGAAATACCTGATCTCGTATCCCTCCTAATGCCCATTGACCAGGGGGGAACCTTGGGCTCATCTATCTCCGAGCTCAGGGTTATCTCCCGGGACAGCATGCTAAAACTGCTATCATAGTTGAGCATTATCTAAGTGTGAACTCTTGAAACATTATTTGTGAGTTATTTTGACCTGAAACTTAACATACACACTCATCAGGGACATCAGAGATGTATTTTATATATTGTAAAAAGGACATAATAGGTCCCCTTTAAAAAATGACATTAAGGCATCTTGGAAGTATGATTGTGGTCCTTATGACTCAGGCGCTGTATTTAAAAGCCATGTGATAGAATGTTGCAAAATTTAAGCTTGTAATGACAGGATATAACAAACATTTGTATCACTTTTGATGGGTGAACTATTATTTTAACCCTTAAAGTCACTGTATTTAATAATTTATATAATTTTTAATGAAAAGGTATCAATTAGTTTTGAGATCACTGGTTGACACATTTTACAATCTGTATGACTGTTTTTGCTACTGTACCAGTAATGGAAAAGTTAATGTTTTAATAAATTTATTTGACTTTTTTATTTTATTTTTTCAGGTGAACACTAAAGATGATTTAAGTTTGAAGTCTTCGATTATTCATAAAATGCAAGTCAACTTGACTTTGAGAGTCATTAAAACATATGGGCAAAAGACATACTAGTGGTACAATTCATATGTAAAATAATATGCACTATTAGGTTAGTCTGTTGAATGATTTGAAATTGACATCCTTTTAGCAGACTCTTAAATCCTAATGCAGTCAACATTCACCAAGTCAGAGTGTCAACAAGATAGCAGAAAATCAGAAACAAGTTTAGTCTTATTGTGTGCTTTAAGCTTTAATACACCACTGAAAGAGTTTTTTTTTTTTTAAATGAATGAATACAATCAATTGAAACACTTTTTACCGTCCAACTGGAGCTCAGAAAGGGAGCAATTTTGTGAAAAGGTTTCAGCACAGCTCACCTCCTGGCCTTCTGTTGTCCTCCAGAACCATTTTACCATCAAATTGTCTGTTGAAAACATACTATATGTAGTACCATATGCTACTCGTTTATGCAGGATAGTCTGTGAATCGTTGTTAAATTCTGCATTATACAGGGACAAATCATGTAAAAAATGTACAGTGTTGATAAAAACCACATGTAGGTGTATTTGTGCCTACAAGATTGGCTTTATATTTCATCAGTATGTGTTGAAAGAGATAAAAAGTCCTGTAAATTCACAAAAGCTGCACTTACTGTACATTCAACAAAATTAACTGTTTATAATTAGATTGATTGAGTAGAAAACGTCATTGTAAACTGATCTAGTTACATTTCAGTGAGATTGAAATGGTAAAAGTAATCCGCAAGAAAAAAAAAATCTTAAAATTGATTTTAAGTAGTGTTTAAAAATAAATTGTACACATGGGCGGCACGGTGGCTCAGTGGTTAGCACTGTCGCCTCACAGCAAGAAGGCCCCGGCTGGGTCAGTTGGTATTTCTGTGTGGAGTTTGCATGTTCTCCCCATGTTCGTGTGGGTTTCCTTCGGGTGCTCCAGTTTCCCCCACAAGTCCAAAGACCTGCGCTATAGGTGAATTGGGTAAGCTAAATTGTCCGTAGTGTATGTGTGTGAGTGAGAGTGAATGGGTGTTTCCTAGTGATGGGTTGCAGCCGGAAGGGCATCCGTGGTGAAAAACATATGCTGGATAAGTTGGTGGTTCATTCCACTGTGGCGACCTCAGATTAATAAAGGGACTAAGCCAAAAAGAAAATGAATAAATGAAATTATACAAATGTTAACTTAATGGTTTTAAGTTGATGCATGTTAAAATGACTTGTAAAGTTAATTTGGCTCAACTTAAAAATCTAAGGGAGCAACACATTTTTTTACAGTTTGTTTAGTCTATATGCTAATTGTCGAAGACTAAAGTTCTGTCAGTTCTGTGAGTCATGACTATAATTGCTTCCGTCTGTCAGATGTTCATTTTAACCTAAGCAAATTTCATTGCTGTTTATATATTTACACAGCATTTGCTAACCTTTGCATGCACACAGAGAATGACAGCACAATCACAAGCTCCACAGGTGTGTGTGTGTGTCTGTCTGTGTGTGTGTATTGTATGTGTGCATCTCCACAGCCCAAACGTCGTAAAACAGCAGCTAAACTAACAAAGTCGACAGCTTGCATCCCAAGAGGGAATCACGTTGCATCTCATGGAAGAAAAGCAAGCGGGATCATGCCGTTCGGTGTGGCTTTGTGATATTTCTTTGTCTTTGCGTGTGTGGTTTGTGTGGCGCAGCTCGTTCTAGCAAAGCAGATGGAGAGAGGTTGGTATAATGGCTCCAGTGGGGTTTGTCCCCTGCTGATGACATTATCGCAGTGGCAGGTGTGATGACCTCATAGTGGGGGACCTGATCAGACTCAGGGCTCAACCCTTTACCATCTGTCCATCACGCGGCTGAGACTTCCTGTGAACACCGGCTGCATCACAATTTGCATATTATTCGTACCTGCAAAATCATCTCCTGAAGTCATTTTTGTGTGACATGGGTATGCCAATTTTAAGGTGGTTTATGAGCATATGACTTGTGTCGTCGTAATGCTTAAAAAAATCATACTTAACGGGGACTTTTGACTTTCAATTTGACACAGGTTTCTGGTGAGGAATGGCTTTAGGTGTAGGACCAGTTTTTTACAGTATTAAATACATTACGCATATGGAGAGTCCTCGTAAAGCATGTATATGTGTGCATAGAGTATGTGTGTGCATACTGTATACGCAATGCATATATGGGAGAAATTGCAGATATATTTTGCATTTCAAAAAAGGTGAAAATATATGATGTTTTTTCGATATATATTTTCTCAGAGTGAGCACACATTTACCTTTCGGTGCTTGACATCTTATCCATGAAGGAAAGTGAATTTTTTTTTCTATGTCTTACATGTTTGTCTGAGATAATTTCAACAATTTAAAGGCAAAAATGGTACTGTAGAAGATCTGATGCACAATGTATGGACACATTTTTATTAGAGTTTTTTTTAAACAATTTAATATTGCAGAATTACGACATTCATTCATTCATTTTCCTTCGGCTTGGTCTCTTTATTCATCAGGGGTCACCACATCGGAATGAACCGCCAACTTATCCAGCATATGTTTTACACCTTCCAGCTGCAACCCATCACTGGGAAACATCCATACATATTCATTCACACACATACACTACGGCTAATTTAGTTTATTCAATTCACCTAGTGCATGTCTTTGGGCTGTGGGGGAAACCGGAGCACCCGGAGGAAACCCATGCGAAAACAAGCAGAACATGCAAAATCCACACAGAAATGCCAACTTACCCAGCCGGAACTCGAACCAGCGACCTTCTTGGTTTAAAGCGACAGTGCTAACCACTGAGCTACCATGTCGCCATTACGACATTTAAACATTTTAAATAAATGAGGTAAGTAAAACTTTTGCACATATTTAAGACATTTTTATTATTTTAAGATATTTTAACACAATCTTTTTAGCAATCTGCATTTTCACATTCTCAAAATGCTTAATTCTGTGTGATTAAAGAGCTGTTTTCCTTATGGAGAAGAAAATGTCCCCACGAGGTCAAAATTAACTCATATTGCTATACTTGTGGGGACATTTGGTGAGGAATACCTGCCTGATCTCACGAGGAAACTTAAGTATTTCAGGTTTTGTCAGTTTAGTGGCTAATCCGTACAAGTTCAGTTGTATGAAAATGTACGATTTTAAAAAGAAGGCGTGGCACCAAACCCCGCCCCTAAACCCAACCGTCATTGGGGGATGAGCAAATCATAATAAATTGTACAAATGAGATCGTACGAATTCATACAGTTAGCCAGTAAATCAAAAAGTTACGAATTGGCATGAGATAGCGTTGGGGATACAAGGTGTATGTACACACACGTACACACACACACACACACGCGTATACACACACACACACACACGCGCGCACACTGACAGACACACACACACATACAACACACATATTTATGAAAACAGCAAGGTAGATCGAGGCATGTTATCAATAGATTTTTTTATCATAAGCACATCATCTTTGTACATACTAAACAAGTATTTTCTCATTAGTGAAGTTTAAAACAGATTAATTCCATTTGCTGTCTCTTTTAACAGCCCTGGACTTTTGAGTCTGCTTTTTTCTTTGGCTCACCTGTCTTGTGTGTTGCCATAGTGCTAATTGCTAATCCATTGTGAACCGCAGCGCTTGCAGAAACTCATTCCTAACAGTTTTGATAAGTTAAAAGGCATCTGGAAACTTTTTAAGGAGAGAGGCGGGGGTCAAATTTAACAACTTGTCCCTGGGGTCGTTTCAGCGTGTTTAGCTAATTTGTGTGTTTGTTTTGGTGTAGGAGGGTGGCAGAGCGGGCAGATCGATAGATAGATAGATACATAGAGAGAGAAACAAATGAGGACACAGACTTTATGTGTTTCTCCCAGTTGTAATTCAACTGTGTCTGTGTATGTGCTTGAAGAACTCTTCTGTCTTTTCACACAACAGGTATACTTGCATACTTTTCTTGTGGGTTTCTTTGCTGAATAAAATCATTATGATGTTTTTTCCACCATACAGTGACGAAATAGGACAGGATACGCTAGATATTCCCTACGTAGTATGTGAAAGAAGTAAGGCCATGGGAGAAAAGTTGTTATACTTGTAAATAATAGGGAAGAGTGTCATGGCTGATGTTTTGGGTCAAATAACAGTGGCAATTCTAT
>CAIGQW010005009.1:4840117-4850276 GCA_903798125.1 Danio choprae | reverse complement strand
TGACCGTGATTTTCGAAGGTAATACATCGCTTTATAAACGTTTATTTTTACCATTTGATGAGTCTCCCCATACAGTTTGATAGAGCGCTTGGAGCTGAAGCCGCTTCGCGTGACGTCACATTTAACAAGCATTGAGCAATTATATAATTATATAATATATATATATATTTTTAATAATATCGTCAGAATCTTATACCGGCCATGCCTAATTGTGCAGCCCTAGTTGAAATTATAGCTGACCTGGAGCCACAGTTCAAAACACATGCGATTTGTGGAGTCACTGCAGAGTTTAACCATAATGAAATGAAATGTTATCATTTGCATGTGCTTTAAGTTATGTGACGAGCATTTCAAGAGGGTTTAAAGCTTTCAGGCACAAGAAATTGTATCATTTGTAACATTAATAAAGAAACATTTTAATTGGATTATTTATACAATGACGACTACATCAGTATGTGTCCAATATTTCACACTTCTTGTTTTTATAGTTTAATAAGTGCATCATCTGGGGTTTACAGTAAAGGGTGAGTATTTAAGGTCCATTAGTGCATTCAAGTGCAGTGTAAACACAATGCTTGCATTATTTATGCTTATGAATAGTGCATAAAAATGTGAACTGAGACGCACCATATGTGATTTTGGACACAGCTAATTTGTCATTCACAGTGCTAACTTCTTTTATGAGAACTAAATGGTGGTTTTTGCGTCAGGTGAATGCTGAAGTATTTTTGTAGCTCTACTCCCAAAAGTATTTTCATAGACGGGGATAGATGGACAGATGCAGTGAAACTGTTTGATGCACAGCTAATTGCATTTCATTGGCTTCGTCAAGCAAATCACTCATACTGAGTTCACTATAAAAAGGTAGTTTAGGAGCACACAGTGATGGTTTTTAGATGCAAATAACAGGTTTATGTAAAATATCATTCAGGATGTCAAGGATTGAATAGCCAAAATGTTTAACTTTAAACACTGGGGTCAGTAAGAATTATGTATTAATATATTTTAAAAAGGAAGCAATGATGCATTCAATTAAATGCAGAAAATAATAAAGGGATCTGATTATAACAATATAAATACATGTAATACTAACTTTTCCTTCCTGTTTTAATTTTAGTACATTTAGTTTTCTTTTGTACTAAACTACTGAATGCAATGTTAAAAAAAATAATTATTTGTTTTGTGTACATAGTGCTTCATTTGCTGTACCATGCTACATTGGCCTTGTAATGATTTTTTAATTTACTTTAGCAATTTTTTATAGGTAAAGTGTTTTTACATATGTTTGCTTCTGTTTAAAGTTTACTAAAGTTTCTAGATAATCATTAACGTAAAAAAGTAAATCGTACTGAGGATGTACTGTACATTTACTGTATTCTCCGTTATTTTAAAAGAAGGAAAATTCCGTAATAAAACTGAAAATGTCCTGGTAATTTTCTTCCAGTACATTCTTCGTTTTTTTACGGATTAATTACGAATAATAGAAAGGTCTTTTTAACTTCCTGATGATGAAAATATACTGAAAAATATTACATGCAAAAGTGTGTAGTATTAATAGCACAACTGGTTTCAAGATAATAATATATATATAATATAATAATACCCTCTCTCCAGTGTTCGAATACCGTGGTCTTTGGGGAACCCCTTTTTTTTTCTAACGAGGGGTGTCACTTTGATCTTGAGTCCCTTGCCACAATGATGTAGGCTATTAAACACACAGGATCACACCGGTAAAACATAATTGCGAATTCGAAAATGAAAGAAACGGCATTAAAAGGGCTTCCGTTTTGTTAAGTATAGCCTGGATTCACCTTAATTGTCCAACATGTTTACAGCAATGCCACTGTTTATAAATAACATTGTATTGACCCACTTTATGAAGCAAATAAAACGAAACACGTCACATCATTCGTTTTCAGAAAATGAATAACAGTGTCTCAACATCCATAAGAAAGCATGTCAGTCTTTGACATGACTGGACTGTGCTCTTCAGCGCCCCCACACCTTGATGCTCATGACAAGAATAGCATGAGTAGTTATCTTTTTTTTTATGTGAGGTGTAAATCGCCGTCATGCATGAATGAATGATATTTTTGCACTTAATAACATTTTGTGAATATTTTTGAGACCTCCCAAAATTTCACATATCATGTTTTCAGGGGAGCCCATGCCATATTGGCATGCCTCCCCCTAGCTCCGCCGTAATTCGCCGTAACTCTCTCTCTCTCTCTCTCTCTCTCCCTCCCTCCCTCTCTATTTTTTATGTTTTTACCAAATAAATGCAGAGAACAAGCCATAAAAACCCCTATTAAAACTCTTTCAGACCACAGACTTTTGAACAGTGCTTTACTTGTCAGAAGATAATGTATTATCATTACACACATCTTACAAAAAAGTACTATGGTGTTAAACTGACTACTTTTATGATACTTTCATTGTGCCTTTGTCTTTTTGAAGTTTAAAAGCTTGCGATTCCTTTCACTGCAATTGAAAAGATGGTTAAAATCTCCCTTTGTTTTCCGAGACAGAAAGTCACAATGACATTTGGACAAGTAGATGATGACAGAAGTTTAATTTTTGGGCGAACTGTTCCTTTATCAGTTGCCATTTTACTGTCGTATTAATTGAAAATGAACATTATTTTCTTAAAGTATTGTCAAAATGTTCTTTTTATGAACTATGGATGGTGACGTTAAGATAATAGTGAGAAGAAGAAAATAGCACATAGGTCCAGATGTACTCACAAAATTTCTTTCACTCAGTTGTGCAGTGCAGTGTAGAGCTCTATTTTCTTGCCATAATGAAGTTTTGAGTGCATGAGTTTCTATTGTCTTTGGATAATGAAGCGCTAATGTGTGAATAAATTTGTAAAGTGTCACACTGCATGGCAGGAGTATGTGTGTGTGTGTGTGTGTGTGTGTGTGTGTGAGTGAGTGAGTGATTTGGCAGTGTGACACATTGAAGTGTGTGGGCGCGTGTTGTGCTGCCTCTTGCAAAGTGTGTAACTGTGGTGTCTCAGGGCAAGGGAATTATGACTGCAATTCTGATGGTCTGGAAGAGACATGAAATATTAATGGCACCAATGATTGACCGTCAGACATGACAGATGGCTGGTGACATGGCGGGTGTGTGTGTGTGTGTAATAGGTAGACGAGGCCTTCCTCTAGGAGTCGAACACCTTGCCCTTCATTGCAACGATCAAATCTCATTTGTTTATAAAAGAGATGTCAACTCTTGTTAGGTCTAGGGACAGATTTATTTGTTAAGTCATTGCTGCATGCGTATAATGTTCATTTCCTTCGGCTTAGTCCCTTATTTTTCAGGGGTCGCCACAGCGGAATGAACCACAAACTAATCCAGCATTTATTTTACGTAGCAGATGCCCTTCCAGCCAGAAACTAGTACTGGGAAACACCCATACACTCTCACATTCACACACACTCATACACTAAGGCCAATATTGCTTACCCAATTCATCTATAGCGCATGTCTTTGGACTGTGGGGGAAACCAGAGCACCCGGAGGAAACCCACACAAACACAGGGAGAACATGCAAACTCCACACAGAAATGCCAACTGGCCCAGCCGGGACTCAAACCAGCGACCTTCTTGCTGTGAGCCACTGTGCTGCGTATAATGTGCATACTGTATTGTAATGACTATAGTGTAATATACTTTAATGACTTTCCTAATTACCCTAATTTGCCTAATTGATCTAGTTAAGCATTTAAATGGCACTTTAAGCTGAATACTAGTATCTTGAAAAATATCTAGTAAAATATTATGTGCTGTCATCATGGCAAAGATAAAAAAAAATTTTTATCAGAAATTAGTTATTAAAACTTTTATGTTTAGAAATGTGTTGAAAATAATTTTCTTTCCATTAAACAGAAATTGGGGAAAAAATATATACAGGAGGGCTAATAATTCTGACTTCAACTGTATATAACCAAATACAATAATAAAGTTAGATCTATAAAATGAAACATTAGAGAGCATCAAATCATACAGCAAAATGAGCAATATGCAATAATTTTATAACAATTGAAAAGAACTAGTTTTCTATTTGAATATATTTTAAGATGTCATTTATTCCTGTGATTCAATGTTGAATATTTAGCAGATATAACTCAAGTCTTCAGTGTTACATGATAATACAAAATTATGTTTTTTTCATACTCAAGACAAGTGTATTAATATCATAGACAATGTAAAAACAAAAAAACTCAAAAATCTGTAAGCCTTTACTGTCTCATTTGATTAAACGAATACATCCTTGCCGAAAAAAACAAACACATTTCCTTAAAAAAACAACGTGTAACGTGGATTCAGTTTATGATTCATTATTAATTTGGCTGTCATTTAGCTGTTAAATAATAAATAATAGCTTAATATTTTATATATCTTGGGGCATTGCTAGCTTTGATTGTATAAAAAAGAGCAGTATATGAATAAGGAATATCATAATATATTATTACAATGTAAACAACTTTTTAAATCTATTGTAAAATGTTGTTTATTGTTTTTATTCCATTTTATTTTATTAATATAATCAATTCTGAAAGAATAGTTTTATTTTTTAGCTTTACTTTCTCCTAATTGTTTAAATTCTGAAAACTTACCGCTATATACATTTCTGGAGAGCAACAAATACGTCCCAGGAGATACATTTTTTTGCAAGTTTTGTTTTCGCGAATCCACCAGAGGAGTCTCAAATTTCAGTGCCATTCGCGCCTACTGTTCTCACGTAAATCCACCAGAGGGCGCTGACTGAGCGATTGACTGACCCACACTCCTTGACTCCTTCCCTAAACCCAACCGATAGTGTTTTCAAAAGCACAGATTGACCCGCTCACCCACTTCCTTAAACCCAACCGACAGTTTTAAAAAGCAATTCAGAAAAACAAAAGCCCTCACCTGATTTTTACCACGCTTTCAGATTTTACCACATTCTCACCCTGTTAGTTACTATTATTATTATTTTTTTGGCTTCTGTTTTTGTCCTACCCACTTTCTGGAACCTTTCTTTGTCGTACTCGAACCCCGTTGTTGTGGTCAACTTATCTCTGCATCTTAAGTCCTCCGACATACATGGCGAGCTACTGGACAAACTGGTAACAGTGTAAAAGCCGTCAATATGGAGGTAAGCGGCCAGCTGGTAAGCGCGAAAAGAAACGGCATCATACTGCCCCGTAGCATTCGTTTTAAAGACTAAATGCAACCATACGTACTTCTGGCTACATAATTTGCGATCTCCAGAAATGTATATAGGGCTACATTTTCAGAATGAGCCTATGTTCAAATTTTCCCTTTTTCATTGTTAGCCACAGTCGTTCAAGAAAACAATGACCAAATGAGGATCAAATAAGTGTGAAACTTAACTCTGAGTTTATTTCCAGAATGTTTAACTAGCTGGAAAGCGTATTTTGTCCACGGAGACTTCATTAATCACCCTGTCAAAGCATTTTCAATTTTCCCGAACAATATTAAATATAATCTACTTGTGGCCTTAATCAAATGCTTGAATCAATAGAAAATCATAAGAATTATTAGCAGGCATGAACACTGGACATGAATTGTAAGCTGTCTGTATTATTTTTTATTATTAGATTTGTCAAATATTACATTTTATCAACTTCAGAAGTATTGCCTTATAGTTATTTCTCTCTTTTCATACCTGATGTTTCTGTAGGGCTCACCTAAGG
This sequence comes from Danio choprae, assembly GCA_903798125.1. Taxonomy (NCBI): domain Eukaryota; kingdom Metazoa; phylum Chordata; class Actinopteri; order Cypriniformes; family Danionidae; genus Danio; species Danio choprae. Next base: position 4,844,571 of record CAIGQW010005009.1, on the reverse strand, counting down.
TCATGTTTAATAAAGGATGGCAGAATAGATGTCAAACACACACACACACACACACACACACACACACAGCCTCCAGCTTTCTGGGGATGTTTTTGGTTGAAATAATGTCTCTTTATCGTCATGTGGCTAATCAATGCGAGGATCAATATAGAAGTCTAAGGCTACGGCATTTGTTCTGATAATTACGTGTTGTGATTACGGCTGGAACGATTAGTCAGCTCATTTGACAGATGAAATCCATCTTCCCATCATGTTTATTGTAGCGCTCGAATAGTTGATTTGCCCATATATCCCCTTTAATCTGTGACATTCTTATCAATTTACTTTGAAAGCTGTATTTATTATTTATCCTAATGCTTTTTCTGTGTCCTTTTGTACATTAGCATTTTAACAATTATATCCATAAATTGTAAAAAAAAAAAAGGGCGTCACGGTGGCGCAATAGGTAGCACGATCGACTCACAGCAAGAAGGTTGCTGGTTCGAACCTCGGCTGGGTCAGTTGGCATTTCTGTGTGGAGTTTGCATGTTCTCACCGTGTTCACATGAGTTTCATCCGGGTGCTCTGGTTTCCCCCACAAGTCCAAAGACATCTGCTATAGGTGAATTGGGTAAGCTAAATTATCCGTAGTGTATGAGTGTGTATGGATGTTTCCCAGTGATGGGTTGCAGCTGGAAGGGCATCCGCTGCGTAAAACATATGCTGGATAAGTTGGCAGTTCATTCCGCTGTGGTGACCCCAGATTAATAAAGGGATTAAGCTGAAAAGAAAATGAATGAATGAATGGATAATTGTAAAAATGTTTTGTATCCGTGATAAAAAAGATTGTATCCGTGACGTCATCCATAGTTTTCTGAAGACTGCAAATATAGCTACAAGTGGGCATGGCCAACCGTCGCCATTTTGTTCGGACGTCATTGCACCTACTGTGGGTAACCAAAAAAGGGCAAAGAGGCAGAGCGTGAGCGGAGCTACAGATGCCTGCTAGCATTTTACTTAGACGGGCTTTTCTTTGGGAGAAACACTTAATACTTCATTACTTGTGACTCGTTTGTGTTCTGACCACATGTGCTTGGTTGTATACTATATCAATAAAGTGTTTAGTCTTTTAAAAACGCTGGTGTAATACATTGAGCCACTAAACATTGTTCTTATGATGTTGTTCTACAGGAGGAAACTACTTCCAAATACTTCAAATATAGTCTGTGTTAGTAAATATCTATCTATATAGGCTATCTATGAAACCCTGGCATAACACTGTATGACAACATTTCTGATAACTGTTCTGTAGTCTACAGCTAATCAATCTGTCAGATTCTGTAGTGCATTAATGTTCTAAAGAAAATTATAAATGATAAATTATCCTAAATAAAACAAATACATTTATAGATATGGTATATAAGTATATAAGAATTTCACTCACCTGGGAAACGGAGGCCACTTCAGTGGTTTGTGAGCACAGTTAAATGCACACAGCATGCCATATTATCTGATAATTGTACGAAATAATATTTAATAATAATAAAAATAATAATAAAAAAGGCAATTGACTGTCTAAAGCCACATAAAACAAAACAAAAATATGATGTATATTCCGAGTTCATCAGCCAGAATCAGCTGAGGTGACGTGACGGTGACTAGCGAGACCTAGCTGTTACTCAAGTGGCCATGCCTTAATATGCAGACTTTATATAACTTCATATAAATTAAACGGATGAGTTATTAAAAAAATCACCCCCCCTCACTGTTGTCATGAACGGTAATATTAGCTATATACACAAAAATCGTTTGTTGTACCAGGCTGTAAACGCCTTTTTTCTGCTGTAAACTTGGACATTTTAACATTGGGGTGAACAGAAATGTGCTCTATTGTGGAGCCAGGCCTAGCGGAATTTGGATGAATTGCAGTTTCAGTTACTACCGAATTAGCTTCATGGAGGAGAGCGAGATGTTGCCGCTTGGTTATATCTTGACATGCAATTATTATTTTTCCGGAATAAACAGAAAGTTGCACAGGTTTAAAGCAAGGGAATACATTTTGGCAGATAAAAAACTATAATATATACTATGTGTCGCTGTTAATGTTTTTTAACGTGTTGATTGAGTGATTACAATTTTTGACATTTCTTTCAAGGTTTTTGTAGGAGAATAGGAAGATTTGTGTTAAAATTATCATAATGTTCACACAGTTGAAGTCAGAATTAATAGCCCTCCTGAATTATTAACCCCCCTGTATATTTTTTCCTCAATTTCTGTTTAATGTAGACAAGATTTTTTTCAACACATTTCTAAACACCATAGTTTGTTCTGAAGACAATCGGGGGAAAAAAGTATTGCTTTATGGGGCTAATAATATTAAACTTAAAATTAAAAACTGCATTTATTCTAGACGAAATAAAATAAATAAGACTTTCTCTAGAAGAAAAAATATTACAGGAAATACTGTGAAAGATTCCTTGCTCTGTTAAACATCATTTGGGAAATATTTGAAAAAGAAAGAAAAAAATTCACAGCAGGGAGAATCATTTTGACTTCAACTGTATATTCATAAAGATCATTTAACATTTTCAGGTTATACTTTTATTGTAGCTTTGTGGCCACTCAAGTTTTCTTGTCCTTAAAACATTTGGTCAAAATCACGTTAAGTAATTTAAGTAAGCCATTTTATGTAGCTAATTGCAAATGGTAGATGAAAGAACTCTAATATGCTTCTTAAATGCATAACACATTAGCTTTTATACATAGTGTTTCTTGAGTAAAGTAAACAGAAAATGCTGCATAGAAAGCATATTATTGATTTAAATAACTAAACTATTCTTTGGTTATTCAAAGTAACACCTGCTGCATATTATTAAAGCCATAGCTCACCAAAAATTAACACAAAAGAAGATATTTTGAAGAAACCTTTAACCTTGGGCCTAAGTCCTGTTGAACTATGGCCGGAAAGAATGAAATTGCCTGGATTTGAACCGCAGCTCATGAATTGACTTTCACTGCACTCTTGTGTATCAAACGGTCAATCGGACGGCTGTATTAAATTGATTGACAGGTTGCATTTGGCATCTGGGCTGCTAGTTTGAGCCCTGTCATCAATGCAGTAATCCTAGTTGAGATAAAAGTGTGTGTTTATACATGTATCCTTTTGTGCGCATGATGCATTACAAGTAAATGCTGTTGGGCTTGTAGATAAGGCATGCTTATCCGTACCTGACTGCCTGCTACACACACTACACACACACACACACACACACACACACACACACACATACACAGACACATACAAATGCTGGCTGCATCTGAAACAGATGCCTTTCTAACACACTACTCAATCAGTCAATGACTTAACAGATAACATTTTAGCGTAAAGGTTTTTGACAGGATTCCAAGGCAGCGTCACATCTAATAAAGCAAATGTTTAATGACTGCACTACTTACTCTTGGTATAAATGGAATTATATGTTAAAAAATTAATTTTCTTCTTTCAGCTGCTCTGTCAGATGCCATTTTTATTCTTTCAGCTAACCGCCAGAGCAGATGAAGTCATCAGAGTAGACAGGACAGTAGACAAACACTGTAAGGACGGCCCAATGGCCCCAGGCCAGTGTTAGAGAGAGTTTTGTGCCAGTTAACAGATCTGTCTCATGCCCCACCAGACCAGTTGTTTGTTTGGTATCAGGACGTTTAATAAACACAGCCTAGTGGTACTGTGCGCCGACATATAGCACAGACGTGCTCACAGCAACCTGAGTTCAATTCCCAGCTCGAGGTCCTTGGCCGATCCTTCTCCTTTCTCAATGCTTTCCTGTCTGAAATCTGTACTATCCTATTATAATAAGGGTGAAAACCCCTAAAAAATAATCACTGTAAATTTATATATCCGTCTGTCTGTCAATTGGAAATGCTACTGATTTAAATTATGTCGCCAAAGTAACATGAAGCTGTAAACTAGTGAACATAAATAAGGTTTTGTAAATTATTTGCTGTTGCTCTGAAAGTAATCTTTTAATATGTTATTTATAATATAATTCATTCATTCATTCATTTTCATTTCGGCTTAGTCCCTTTATTAATCTGGGGTCGCCACAGCGGAATGAACCGCCAACTTATCCAGCATATGTTTTACGCAGCGGATGCCCTTCCAGCTGCAACCCATCTCTGGGAAACATCCATACACACCCTTCACACTCATGCACTACGGACAATTTAGCTTATCCAATTCACCTGTACCGCATGTCTTTGGACTTGTGGGGGAAACCGGAGCACCCGGAGGAAACCCACGCCAACACAGGGAGAACATGCAAACTCCACACAGAAACGCCAACTGACCCAGCCGAGGCTCGAACCAGCGATCAGCGACGTTCTTGCTGTGAGGCGAACGTGCTACCCACTGCGCCACTGTGAGGCCCTTATAATATAATATAATATAATATAATATAATATAATATAATATAATA
>CAIGQW010005009.1:4812553-4827712 GCA_903798125.1 Danio choprae | reverse complement strand
TTATTATTATTATTATTATTATTATTATTATTATTATTATTATTATTGTTTATAATTATTGCAATTATTTATTTATTCATTTATTTTATTTTATTATTATTATTATTGTGATTATTTTATTATTATTATTATTTAAAAAATCAATTCAAACAGTTTTCAGTTAGTTTAGTGGTAGTTTTATAAATAAAACAAATAAAATATTTTAAAATAATTAATTTCAAAGTAAAGATTTATTCTGAGGCTTATTCTTAATTTTATTTATTATTATTATTATTATTATTATTATTATTATTATAAAAAATCTGTTCAAACCATTGTTAATTAGTTTCGTTTAATAATAAAACAAATAAAAAAATTATTCAATAAATTTAAAAGTAAATATTTATTCTAAGACTCATTCTTCATTTTCTTTATTGTTGTTGTTGTTGTTGTTGTTGTTGTTGTTAATTTGTTAGGAATATTAGGAAAATTCTTTTCACAATTCAATCAATTTCCAGTGAATAAATTTAAGTTCCTTTTATACACTATAGTATACACCCTTACAAAAGTAGAACAGGGATTCAGACTGTATTGACTTGACATTTCAAATTTAGTGATAAACCCGTTCTCCTTTTTTTTAATTCCCTGCATATAATGCTACTTGGATTTTGTTACACTCATAAAAAATCTTCATTTTAAAACTGCAATCTTTTGAAAGAAGCCAATGCTTTTGTCCGCTGTAACTCGGTCTGAACTTTCCCAAGTAAAAACTTTTCGACTTCATAATATTTTTGGCTTTGCGCTATCCGTGCCTCTTTTTAATATGATGCTTCTAAGCTCCGGTAATACCTTCTGCCTTAACATATCAATACAGTCCCACCCCTGCCAGATTAGATTAAAACGCCCCCAAGGAATCAAAATAAAACTTATTTCATGCGTCTTGCACAACATGGGTCAATAGGGGGAAATCTCTTTTCACTTTCTTCTTTCAACATCTTTTGTGTCTCTAAAGGCTACTTTTTTTTGCCGTTTCACTTTGGTCCTGTTTCATATGGCTGATACCGATTCGCTATTTCAAAGCAAAACATTTCATCATGCTCTCGTTTCATGGTTGGCCAGTTTTTGGGAGACAAAATTCATTCTCACCAAATCAGAACTCCCTCTGTTTTTGCCCATCAGTTATTCATGAGACGCCAAAAGTGAGCGTATAAACACATACACACACACATAGATTCAGGCATCTTAGCAGCAGACGGTACTGGCCATGTTGACATATAAGCGTGATATAAGTGATAATAAGTCAGCTATGGGCAGATGGGTTTGCACGTGTGTGGGGGATCATAATAAGTTTAGAAATACAGAATAAAAATGGAAAAGGGGGCGCATGATGGAGCACCTCATCATAAGCAGCCAAACTGACAGGGAGGCAGAAAGGGAGGCGAGAGAAAGAAAAATAGTGCTAGAAAAAAGGAGTGTTGATGAAATGATATTGGTTTACCTGTGTGTGTGCGTCCCAGTGTGTGTGTGTGTGTGTGTGTTTGAGGTCTTATAAGAATGCCGCCTGTGACTCGGAATACAAATGAACAGAACTGCAGGAAAAAAATGAACTGCAATTGAGAGAAAGCTTTGGCTAAGGTGAAGAGACGCTGGTGTGCGAGGGTTAACACTGAGGTTTGTATGCCAGAGGGAGCTTCAGAGCCGTATCCTCTTTGACCTTGCCGGGATGTTCTTCTGTTGACTTTGAAGTTTGCTTTGCGGGACTCGAGGAATCTGAAAACATAAAAAAAGCATTATTGTTTGATTCCTTTTTTGTTTGTTTATTCATTCTTTCATTTTCATTTCGGCTTAGTCCCTTTATTAATCTGGGGTCGCCACAGCGGAATGAACCGCCAACTTATCCAGCATATGTTTTACGCAGCGGATGCCCTTCCAGCTGCAACCCATCTCTGGGAAACATCCATACACACCCATTCACACTCATACACTACGGACAATTTAGTCTACCCAATTCACCTATGGCGCATGTTTTTGGACTTGTGGGGGAAACCGGAGCACCCGGAGGAAACCCACGCCAACACGGGGAGAACATGCAAACTCCACACAGAAACGCCAACTGACCCAGCCGAGGCTCGAACCAGTGACCTTCTTGCTGTGAGTTGAACGTGCTACCCACTGCGCCACTGTGAGGCCTTTGTTTGTTTATTTATTTCAAATTTTGCGTTTTAATTGCATGTCTGTGGTGAAATCAACTATATAGTTATGTGGTTGGTTAGTTATACACTGAAAAAACATGATTTACAATTTATTTTGAGATAAGTGGTTGCAAACAATTTATACGGGCTGAATTTAAACAGACACATTAAGTTGAACATTACTACATTTAATTTGTTTAAATTCAGCCCATTTAAATGGTTTGCAACCACTTATCTAAAAAAAAAAAAGTGAATCCAATGAATCATTTTTTTCAGTGCAGTTGCACCAGGTTGCACATTTGCACTATAGACACTTTCCTAATCACTCCATGTCTCTTGGAAACACTGTGCGTTTTTAAATTGTGCTTCATTCAGGTGATTGGGCTTGACAAACCACCTGTAGAAACACTCTTCTCTCCTATGCACTTTACCTAAACTCTACCTTACAAGGACTCAATGTTTACTATAAATGTACCGCAATCATGTTGCACTGCTTGCTTCAACCTTAAATACCTCTTGCACAATATTAGACCTTAAATACCTTTTTTTTACAACATTGTTCAGTCTCATGTAAAAGTACTTGTATAGCCTGTCTTATGTTTATAGTTTAAGTATTTTATTCTATTTCATAATATAATTTAGTTATGTGTAGGTTTTTTATAATAGTTCTTATGTCCAGTGTTGCGTTTGTACTTATGATTACTCCATGTAGCACCGTTGTCCTGCGAGACACGACATTTCGTTCCTCTGTATGTCCACACATGTAGCAGAATGACAATAAAGCACGACTTGACTTGACTTATTACATTTAAATCAATAGCTTTGTTTCCATCTACCTATTTTTATTCGCATTTTGAAATATTTTTTGGGAAAGAAAACATAAGCAAGCATACCTGCCAACATTTGTCTCCTAAATTCCGGAGGAGTGGTCTCATCTTCTAAGCAATTAATTAAATTAGGAAACAGGCTTCGTCCACCACAGCAAATTCCATTTTTCTTTTTGATATTTGTCACCAGTTTATCAACACTGTAAAAAAGAAAATTCTTGCTTGGTTCCACACAATTCCTTCACATTGTCCCAGCACAATTTAATTAGGTTAAAGGTCCCATGAAATTAAAATATATATTTTTAGATGTTTGTATCAGTATTGTTAGTTTTAAAGATATCTATAAGCTAATGTGCTACAAAACAGTGGCAAAATTCGGGTTTAGAAGATAAAAAACCCCTGATATAAACATGTAAAGCTTGTAGTTTTTCACTTCCGTCTCTATGGAGCAACGAGTTTTTTCACGTCCCCTCAAACTACAGTTTCTCATCAAATCATAACCAATCTAATGCTCTCTAGTATCTGACATGCCCTGCTCCCTTCAAGACGCTTCTCATTTGCTTTTCATTTGATGCACATGAACTCTCACTGGCAGACCGGTTGTAAAAACAAAACACTATTGGCTGTTTTTTTAAAGGGGAGGAGCTATACTATGCCCCACCTTCTCTTCATGTTTCGGTTGAGATTAGGTCAAAAATCTAATATAAATGCATATTTCAAAGCACTTCATAGGACCTTTAACTTTATTGTTTTTACTTATTTAAGTGAATTGAACATAAGACAATTAAGTTGTCTCAAAAAAAACTCAATAATTGTGTTGATTCAGCTCAATTTAAATAAGTAGTTTGAAAAAGCAGCATAAATCTTTTTGTTTGAGTGAAAGTAATGATTTTCTGTCTAATTCGCATTTTTGGATGGAAACATAGCTAGTGTGTGTAGTTTAGTAAGAAAAATATTAAAGGTATAGTCACTGCCATCATTTACTTATGCTTCACTTGTCCAAAACCAATTTTTAACGTCTTTCTTCTGTTAAACACAAAAGAAGATATTTTGAAAAATTCTGGTTGCTGGCACTCTTTGACTTTGATAGCATTTTTTTTCTACTATCAAAATATCTTCCTTTATGTTCATGAGAGGAATACACAAAGGCTATAGGCTACACAAAGGAGAGTAAAACCACATCAGGGAGAGTACACGATGAGCTAAGTTTGATTATTGGGTGAACTATCCCTTTAAGGTCTGTATTTTTAACTTTATTATGCAATTATAATAAACACATCAGTATTTCTAAAAATTTTATTTTTTCAATATTGCAAAAAAAAAAAAGTGTCAAGAAAATGTCATGTGAAAACAAAGAGAATTTTGGCTGTGCTGAATGTGCTCTGAGTTCGATCAAATGTAAACTCTCCACCAGCTTAATGTGGAGACAGATGATGTAACGTTTTAGTTATTTTTCCTCTGATAGGAAAGCAGCTTGAGATGTTTAATGTTTATCAAGTCAAGCATGCTTGAATCAATCAGAGAAGCACACTAATGAGTGTAGCAAACTGGCAGCATTTTCCTAAGCAGTGGTTGGTGTTGGAGTTTTTGGCATGGAGCGGGACGTCCTCTGGGATCTTATGACCTGTAAGAGGCACATTTACATGGAGAGTTGTATTCCGTTCATGAATACAGATGTAGGATGACACCTTAATAAAGGCTGCTCTACAAAACCTACAGTAAACTCAGGTTGAGTATTTTAAATCTTTCGCCTAATGAAGACAGTTTATCATCATTTGCAGCACAATTCATTATGTTCATTTAATACACTGAAGTTTGTGTGCTCAATAATGAATAACTACGTTGTAAAAATCATTTTTCCTAATCAGTTTTGTCTTGTCTTCCAATAAAAATTAAAGCATCTTTAAAAACAAGATTCATTAGGTTGGAAATAAAAAAAACATGGAAATACAAAATACATTTTTTTAGTGTGTGTTAAATATACACTACCTGACAAAAGTCTTGTCGCCTATCCAAGTTTTAGGAGCAACAAATAATAACTTGACTTCTAGTTGCTCATTTGGTATCAGAAGTGGCTACTATGAAAGGCAAAGGCCTCTAGATCACTCTTATTTTACCAAAATAAAATATTATCATGCCTTGATTTTTAATTATTTAATTAGGACAGTAAGGTCTGACTTTGCTTGGACAAAAGTCTTGCCACTTAACAGAAATAATCTACAGTATAGAATATAAAGTCATGGTGCGGTGGAAAAAGAATTAATATTGTGTATGACACCCATGAGCTTGGAGGGCTGCATCCATACATCTCTGCAATGACTCAAATAACTTTAACTTTGATTAATAAAGTCATCTAGAATGTCAAAGAAAGCGTTCTTGCAGGAGTCCCAGAGTTCATCAAGATTCTTTGGATTCATCTTAAATGCCTCCTGCTTCATCTTACCCCAGACATGCTTAATAATGTTCATGTCTGGTGACTGGGCTGGCCAATCCTAGAGCACCTTGACCTTCTTTGGTTTCAGGAACTTTGATGTGGAGGCTGAAATATAAGAAGAAGCGCTATCCTGCTGAAGAATTTGCCCTCTCCTGTGGTTTGTAATGTAATGGGCAGCATGAATGTCTTGATACCTCAGGCTGTTGATGTTGCCATCCACTCTGCAGATCTCACGCACACCCCCATACTGAATGTAATCCCAATATTTTGCATGAGAAATGGGCTGCACGGTGGCACAGTGGGTAGCACGATCGCCTCACAGCAAGAAGGTCCCTGGTTCGAGCCTCAGCTGGGCCAGTTGGCATTTCTGTGTGTAGTTTGCATGTTCTCCCTGTGTTTGTGTGGGTTTCCTCCGGGTGCTCTGGTTTCCCCCACAGTCCAAAGACATGCGGTATAGGTGAATTGGGTAAGCTAAATTGTCCGTAGTGTATGTGTGTGAATGAGTGTGTGGATGTTTCCCAGTGATGGGTTGCAGCTGGAAGGGCATCCGGTGCCTAAAACATATGCTGGATAAGTTGGCGGTTCATTCCGCTGTGGCGACATTAGATTAATAAAGGGACTAAGCCGAAAAGAAAATGAATGAATGAATAAATTTTGCATGAGTTTAAATGTATTATATTTCTATTTCTAAAGATGTTCGGTGACTAAAATATTATTGTAATAAATATATCAGTTTAATAAATCTGTTTTGTTCAAATGCAGCAAAATAAATGACCTATATTCACTGAGAAATTGATAAAAAAAATATTTTTTTCAAAATGGGGTGTACTCATTTATGTTGAGCACTGTATAAACATTATTTAAAAAAACATGAATATTATTCAGGTATTGTTTTGAATATTGAAAAATATTAATTACACATAATTAGTGTGTTAAATTTATATTATCAATACTGCATAAAGGTATTACTTTTAAAAAATACATTTACAATATTTATCTTTATTGCCTACTTTTTTGTTGCTTTAAACATTAATATATTGACAAATATTAATTACACATAATTAGGCATTTTCAATATTGCAAATACCCAGCAAATATTCTAACAAAACAAAATGAATACACACCATCAGTCTGTGCGCAAAACTGAACAATATTTACGACAATGTTAGTCTTCCCTAATGTCTTACTGAAGAAATAAAAGCCACCCAGTAAATGAACAGCAAATTGTTCATGTTTGGTTGAACTATCCTATTAAAAATTCCTCTGGGGTCAGAAAAACTAACTTAATTTCAACCTAATAAATAGTGTAAAAACCAAATCTTGTTTATTTAGTGTGTGTTAAATATATATTATCAATACTGCATGAAGGTATTACTTTAAAAAAATACATTTACAATATTTTTCCTACTCAAATGCCTACATTTTCTTTACATTTTTGTTGCTTTAAGCATTAAAGAAATGAAAGAATATAAAAAAAATATATTGACAAATATTAATTACACATAATTAGTCATTTTCAGTATTATAAATACCCAGCAAATATTCTAACAAAAATATTATAATAATGCATAAATGAATACGTGTGACTCCTGACGATCCCTTGGGGTCTAAAGAAAAAACCCATCAGTCTGTGCGTGAAACTGAACGTTATTTACGGCATCATTAATCTTCCCTAATGTCTTACTAAAGAAATAAAAGCCACCCACATCAGTAGGTGAGTAAATGAACAGCAAATTGTTCATCTTTGGTTGAACTATCCTATTAAAAATTCCACTAGGGTCAGAAAAACAAACTTAATTTCAACTTAATAACATTATTAATATTTCATGGTTATATTCAAAATAAAAAAAGAGCTAAGCAGTGTGCAGTACGAGAATGAACTTTTTGTTTGATCAAAGCCTCACTATGGCAGGCAGGAATGTTTTTGTCTGTTCTGGTGGGAAAGTGCTCTGCGTCCTGCAGTGCTGATATAATTGTACTTGTCGCATACGCAGGTACACACAGACACACACACACACACACATATACACATACATTCTCATCCACAGCAGAGCCGATCTGGGGAGACAGGAAGACATGCTTTGCCCAGAGTCCTCCAGGGGATGTTGTCAAATATTAAATTGTCTCCCTTTAATGAGGTCACGTACTGCGCTGCGTCCCATGGGAGAGCCTCTGCATTGGCACCCACACACACACACACACACACACACACACACACACACACGCACACACACACACACACACACGCACACATACAGTGAGTTCTAGTCTTTATAAAATTGCAAATCAAATCCTGCGTTCTTTGACTTCATCCAAGTTGCCATGTCCCACCCATGAAGTTTATCTCTGAGGAATTCTTCTTCATTACTCCACGCTATTGAAACTACTTTCCCATCTTCTGGTAAAAAACACATATCATGAGCTATTTCTTTTCTAAAAATGCTGTGCTGTTAAAATTGTGCTAGGGAGCATTTTTGTTTAATGAGTTAAAGTCGTCAAGAACTGATTTTTTTTCCTCAAGTCCACTTATAATTTTTTTTACATCAAAAAACATCATCATTTCACAGTAATAGGCTTTTTTCTGTCCAGTTTTGACCCTGCCATCTGAACAAACTGTTTGAACAGACCTGGCGGGTTTAGTATCAGATGCCCGCTGGTGTGTTTCGCCAATAATTTGCGTATTTAAAGGGACAGTTCACACAAAAAATTACATCTCTGCCATCATTCACTCACCATTTACTTGTTCAAAACCTATTTGAGTTTCTTTTGTCTGTTGAACACATAAGAAGTACTTTTAAAGAATGTTGGTTGATGGTAACCATTGACTTCCATAGTATTTTTTTCCTACTATGGAAGTCAATGGGTACTATCAAACCAGCATTTTTCAAAATATCTTCTTTTGCGTTCATTCGTTCATTTATTTTCCTTTGGCTTAGTCCCTTATTTATCAGGGGTCGCCACAGCGAAATGAACCACCAACTATTCCAGCATATGTTTTACACAGCGGATGCCCTGCCAGCCGCAACCCAGTACTGTGAAATACCCATACACTCTCGCATTCACACACACTCATACACTACGGCCAATTTTAGTTAATCTACGTAGTTTACTTAAGTGCATATCTTTGGACTATGGGGGAAACCGGAGCATCTGGAGGAAACACCCGCCAACACGGAGAGAACGTGTCTTTTGCGTTCAACAAAATAAAAAAAAAACAATAACTCATAAAGGTTTAAAAGTACTTAGTACAGAGTAAATATGTAATTTTCGGTTTTTGGGTGAACTATGACTTTAAAGCACAACCCACCAATGTACACCAATCTGTATCCTTCATAGATGTAATAAAATATTATTAAAAATAAAAATGGATAAAAATAAATGCTCAGTGCATATCAAATGATATCAAATCTGTAATAACAGGCAAAGCAATAGTAAACACAAGCAACTGTTACTCACATTTGTGACATTACGGTTAGATCCAATATACTGTAGTTGGCAAAGCATCATCTTTTAGTTTCAATCTATATAAAATCCTTCATCGAGTTTGTAAATGGATCTTCGTTAAAATGATATGAGCAAAGGACCAAGTTCTTCTTGACACAGTCTAGAACTAAATTAAATATTAAGTTAATCCACTCGTTCCATTGGGATCAGAAGGAAAACAATGCAAAGACTGGGCACTGCAGACATTCATTCATTAATTTTTCGTTGGCTTAGTCCCTTATTTATCAGGGGTCGCCACAGCGGAATGAACCGCCAACTATTCCAGCATATGTTTTACAAAGCGGATACCCTTCCAGCCACATCCCAGTACTGGGAAACACCCATATACACTCATTCACACATACACTACGGACAATTTAGCCTACCCAATTCACCTATAGCGCATGTCTTTGGACTTGTGGGGGAAACCAGAGTACCCAGAGGAAACCCATGCGAACACGGGGAGAACATGCAAACTCCAAACAGAAATGTCAACTGACCTAGCCGAGGCTCGAACCAGCAACCTTCTTGCTGTAAGGCGATTGTGCTACCCACTGCGCCACCGTGCAGCCCGCACTGCAGACAAAGCATTTTTATTATTTACCAACTGCAATGTAAATCTTGGGGGAAGTAGCAGTAGTAGGTGTTGATCTTTTTTCTGTGGACGCGGGGTTTAAACACTATTATGTAATAAAGTGGTTCGTTCCACAACCTGAAAGTTTTGTAGGAAATTAAATAAGCTGCTTTTAGTCTAACAAGAAAGTTATGAAATTTGCAGGATGATTTTATTAGTACAACGACCCCCTAATCGTCAATGGATCAAATTATTTCTCTGTAGTTCACATCCAAAACACAAATTTTGTCACCATATACTGATGTCACAACAAACCTATCAGAAATGGGTTCATCTTCTCAAGACATTTGTAATTAAATCTGAGAAATCGATCTAATCCCTAATAAATAACATTCATATAGAGAGACATGGGAAAAGATTGGTTTAATCCGAGTCTTCTGAGGAGACGGCTAAAAATTCAGTTGTCAGTTCACCTTTTAGTGCTTAATCCTATTTTGCATGTGCAGTTCAGTAATTTACTGTGTAATTTACTGGAGGGACAGACAGCCACGTCACTAGCAATAGTGACAGTTTTATTTGCAGAAATTATACATATTATGTATTTTTATGTGTTTTTCAAGAGTTTTAGAGTGTGTGCACAGTGCAAGAAATCATGTACATCGGGGATTCTCAAACTCAGTCCTGGAGGGCCGGTGTCCTGCATATTTTAGCTCCAAATTGGCTCCATTTTATCCAAAGGGATAGTTCACTCAAAAATCTAAATTTACTCACTATTTACTCACCTTTTAAAATGTAATAAAGAGAGTTTCTTTCTTCACACTAATCATGAAAGAAGATATTTTGAAGAAAGCTGGAAACCATTGAAGGCGACACGGTGGCTCAGTGGGTAGCACAATCACCTCACAGCAAGAAGGTCGCTGGTTTGAGCCTCGGCTGGGAAAGTTGGCATTTCTGTGTGGAGTTTGCATGTTCTCCCCGTGTTCGTGTGGGTTTCCTCCGGGTGCTCCGGTTTCCCCCACAAGTCCAAAGACATGCGGTATAGGTGAATTGAGTAAGCTAAATTGTATGTAGTGTATGAGTGAATGAGTGTGTGTGAATGTTTCCCAGTGATGGGTTGTGGCTGGAAGGGCATCCGCTGCATAAAACATATGCTGGATAAGTTGGTGGTTTATTCCGCTGTGGAATGAATGAATGGAAACCATTGACTTCCATAGTAGGAAAAACAAATACTATGGAAGTCAATGGTTACAGGTTATCAACATTTTATTTTCTTTGGTTTTTAGCAAGAAGAAACTCATAAAGGTTTGAAACAAGTAATGGGTATGTAAATAATGACAGATTTTACATTTTTTGGGTGAACTATCCCTTTAATGATAACCTGTAAACAAAAGGTCAACCAGGCAGGTTTGATAGGTTCTTCATAGAACCATCAATGCCCATGAAGAGATTTTATTTTTAAGACTGAAGATCAGATTTTAGTACAGTTGCTATAGGGACAATCCACCTGCGCTGCCTTGTAATACTTACCTTAAGCCCATTGTAGGTCATGAAAAGGCCAAGTGAGGAAATTGCTAATTTCCTGTTAACATGCTGAATAATTTGATGCTTCTTTCATGTCGTTTCCTAACAAAATATTTATATAACAGACAGAACGTTTCTCTTTAGTTCCTTGAAACAACTCTAGGACAAGAATAACTGTGAATTTCATTTACCAGCGTGTACCAGTCAGAAGCAATAATTGAATTTTGGCTTGAGAACTGGCCAGCTGTCAGAAAATGAAAGAAATAAAAAAACACTGACTTTTTGTCCGCGTAATAATTAGCACTTCCCTTGTGTACTTCCCTTTCATCTCAACTCGAATAATTCTGAGGCTTGTGGAGTTGTTATTACATTGGGGAAAAAGGCTGTTTTTGACTCACTGACGTTTTGAATATAGTCTGGTTTTAAATGGCTGTATTTTATTTATTTTTTCATTGTAGACGAATAATTATAGGTATAATGACCTGGTAATCTGCAGGTATGATGTTTAAAGTCATTGACTGGTGGCTTTTTCTTCTGTAGTTGCTACCACAGCAATTTCTATGGGAAATGCGCGAGCAGATTTTGTGCTCTAAATGTTTTTTCAACCATAGCATTTCACTCAGAAGTCAGAAACAGAGCAACGTGCATTGCAAACAAATAAACAAACAATTGAAAATTATGAATGTTAAACAAGAAAATGGTTGCATACATAAAAATAGGCATGAAGTCTCTGAGGAGTCATGTTTGAGATGCACCATACATACTCAGAATTTTTTTTTTGCTGTTTGTTCAAACTACTTATTTAAAATGAGCTGAATCAAAAAATTCTTGAGTTTTTTTTGATGGACAACTTTTATTTTTATTAACGTTTTATTTTCAATCAAAGTCCCTTTAAGTCAAATCATTTCACCTTTGAAACGCCGCTTGGGCATTCTGTCTGAACGGGGAAACATCATATTCTCCGAAACTGTTTACCAAGCTTACGATTACATTACATATTTGGAATCACCAATAAAATTAAACAACTGTCTCATAAGTTTCATTTCTAAAGATTCGAATCAAACAAAATTGGCATTTGCTTTAGGTTGCCAAAGCTAATGCGCATTGGCACTCGAAAGGAATGAGATCATGACACCAAACTCAATGGTTGATGGTTGTTCTAGACGTTATCAGCCTCTGAATAATGCTTTGTCAGATCGCGCTGCTCTTCTGAAGTAATTAACAACTTGGTCTTGATGGCGAATCTCCTCCAGAAATGACAGCAACTCTTTGTTTACAAGTTTGTGGGCGTTTGAGTAGTTGCTGTCATGTGATGAGCGTTTGACAGGACGAACAGTTGGTTTCATACAGATTACAAAACCAAAAAACTTTTGTTTATACATGAAGTTGGTTCATTTAAAAGTACAGATTTCAAGCTTTATTTGGATATATTTCTTATGTCTGTGAAGGAAGTATTTGGTGAGTTTCCAGTGTGTTTGTTTTCCACAAAAACTGTCATAAAAGCTCACGTCTTGTATGAGCTTCTCCCCTGAAGAAACATCAGTCTATATCGATCAATGATTGGCTCATTAGTAGGCGGGGCTTCATTTGCCATATTGACCGTTACACTTTTCCCCATTCAAAACTATACGAGTGACATGTCTTGTGTATTCTATAGTCTTTGGTTCAATTCACCTAATTTTGTAAAAACAATTAAGTTAACTTAATCGATTTTTGTTGGGACAACATAAAGGAATTGTGTTTAACCCAGCATTTTTTGCATTGTACACTTATGCCATATTTCTCAGTTAATTTTCTTCTACTTCACCCAAAACTGAGGTTTTTGAAGGCTGCTGCCAAAAGTGAAGAAACTCGCTGGAAAATGGTAAAAGAACAGAGAGCAACACTTGTCTTTTGTCTATCTAACTTAAGAAGTTATGTCAAGGTTGTTCTGGTTGAGACTTTTTTCCATTCTTTTACACTTGTTTGCTATGTTCTACTTCTGGTTTACTGCTGTCATTGATTTTTTTGGGGTATTTTTTCTTGTCTTGGCAAGGGATTTGCCTTTCATTCTTGACCTGATGGAGCTTTTGTTTCGCTTCAGGTATTATTTTCAAAGTCAAACAGATCAACATTCTAATTCAGGAGTGCTATGTTTGCAAAATAAAAAAGTAAGTGTGCGTGCTATGATAGCTCTATGGTCACCTAATAACCTTATCCTCAGTGTAGGTTAGGTGAATTTCTACTGGATGTTAAAGAATTCAGGGTGGCACGGTGGCTCAGTAGTTAGCACTGTCGCCTCACAGCAAGAAGGACGATGGTTCGAGTTTCGGCTAGACCAGTTGGCATTTCTGTGTGGAGTTTGCGTGTTCTCCTTGTGTTCGTGTGGGTTTCCTCCAGGTGCTCTGGTTTCCCCACAGTCCAAAGACATGCGGTATAGGTGAATTGGATTAACTAAATTGGCCGTAGTGAATGAGTGTGTGTGAATGTGAGAGTGTGTGGGTGTTTCCCAGTACTGGGTTGCGGCTGGAAGGGCATCCGGTGCGTAAAACATATCCCGGAATAGTTGGCGGTTCATTCCGCTGTGGGGACCCCTGATAAATAAGGGACTAAGCTGAAAAAAAATGAATGAATGTTTTCTATGTTTTTGAGGGTTGATAAGATGGTAAAACTGTAATATTGTGAATTATTATTTAAAATGACTATTTTCTATGTGTATAATTTATTTCTTATTTATAACTCAATCTTTAGTGTAAATTATTGTAATCATGCTGATTTGGTGGTTTTTATTATTAGTGTTCATGTTAAAAAAAGCTATTTGACCAATAATTAATGAATGTCCAATGGTAAATTCAAAATGTAGGCTGTTTTCTTCATTTCCTCACTGCTGTCTAGGAGAAACAGTCGATATACTGAAGACATATATTTGTGCTTTTTCCTGCCTACAGTTTTCCCTCAGCAAAAATCCAGGCTTAAAGACGGCTCGACGTAAGATTAAGTTATCAGAGAGCTTCGCAAACACAGACACATACCCTGAAAAGCAGAAAAGTTCTCCTGACAGTCCTGCTGTTTTTACAAGGACAACATAGCCCAGAAACGTCTCAACTCGCTCTAGAAACACTCTTTCAAGTAAAACGAGTCATGAGCTCCATCCAAAGGAGTTAGCATTCTCCAAAAGACAAGTCTCTTGACATGCTCTATTAAGAGTATAGTCGTCATATATTCCCCCAACACCGCAACAGATCTTCAGCGAAGCTTTCAGCGGTAAAGAAGAGGCCATTTTACTGAAAGTTCAGTCTTTTAACCTTTTCTCAAGAGCATGTCAGAGATTTTTTTCATACCGATTCTTTGAAGGCCCTCAACACCTTGACGTGAGGGCCAGATGGATATCTTTTCATTTATTATTCAGATCGGTTTAGATCAGAAAGCATTTATACCAAACTTACCAGGCGATCAAACCCTCGTCAAAGGAAGTCTAGAGACAGCCAGTATGTGGAAGGTGGTTCTTTTATTTGAAACTGCAACTGCAGAAAGATTTTTACGATTATGAAGCTTTTCTCCTTCAAAATGTTCAAGTTTTGTTCAAAGTTAGCTGCTTCTTTTAGTAGTTTTGGGGAGAAACACCATTTGTTTCAGTCCACTTCTATTACTGTTGATCTTTAAATCACAAAATATTTTGTAACACTTTAAATGCAACCTAAAACCACAAAATGAATAAGTTTTTAATGTTTTACATTATAATGGTAGGATGTGGGGTGACACGGTGGCTCATTGATTAGCACTGTTGCCTCACAGCAAGAAGGTCGCTGGTTCGAGTCCCGGCTGGGTCAGTTGGCATTTCTGTGTGGAGTTTGCATGTTCTTCTCGTGTTTGCGTGGGTTTCCTCAGGGTGCTCCGGTTTCCCCCACAAGTCCAAAGACATGCGCTATAGGTGAATTGGGTAAGCTAAATTGTCCGTAGTGTATGTGTGTGAATAAGTGTTTATGGATGTTTCCCAGTGATGGGTTGCAGCTGGAAGGGCATCCGCTGCATAAAACATATGCTGGATAAATTGGCGATTCTCTCCGCTGTGGCGACACCAGATAAATAAAGGGAGTAAGCCGAAAAGAAAATGAATGAATGAATAATATAATATAATATAATATAATATAATATAATATAATATAATAT
>CAIGQW010005009.1:4756536-4772003 GCA_903798125.1 Danio choprae | reverse complement strand
ATATATATATATATATATATATATATATATATATACACACACATATACATATACACATATACATATACACACACACATACACAACACACACACTTTTTTAATACTTAACCTTAAAATTAATTAGAAGCTGTAAACAAAAATGTTTTGGTTTATTTGCAATATTCACCCAATTAGGCAAGATGAATAAATAAAGTACTTATTGTATTAATATGCATCTGCAGCATTGTTACCACTTTTGCCTCACCTGTATCAGTTCCAATAACAAGTTCTTAATGCGTTGACCAGCCGCTCCACCCTTTGCACTAAACAGGTCAAGAAGTTTTGGAGTGTACTTGTCCAGCTGGGACATAAACACTGATTCTGGTGGAACATCTTCGGAATTCTTCATTTATCTGTAATACATCAATTGTTTGTCTGTTATTTGGAACACTCAAGATGTGTAAAGAATTGGCAATATTTCATTCTTATGCAATTTAATACTCCATAAAACATGTGGGGTGAATCTTCAGTATGTGTTCAGCAAAAAGTGTGTCTAGCATCACATAAACATCTTTGTTAACTATTATTTGTCTTTAAACAAACACTGAGTGAGCTGCATGTCAGCGATAAATCATTTACCTGGAATGAACCAGCAGGCCGTCTTTAATTTTTATGATGCATTGCAGAAAAAGGCGCCAAAAATAAAATGTCCTCATTTTTTTCAATAAAGCAAGAAGAACAACTGTGACTACAAACGTAGCAGTTAACGTAGCTTTAAACTGACACGTACGAGAATGAGAGATTTTGCTACTAGTGTTTTGCTAGCGAATTCGGAAAGAGGCAGAACATTTAAGACGAATGATTTGTGACAGAATAATTCACATTCTAACGTTACCGTTACTAGACAAACAAAATGACGATGTATAAATAAATGACGAAGTAAAAACATAATCTGCAAATATATCTCACATATATCAATGCTACGTTTGCGATAGTTGTTTTCAAATTAATGTTTCAATACCTTCGGTAAGGCCACATGGCGCCTGCAAAACTGACAAACTTTATGTTACTGTCTGAAACCTGGCGACGCGTTTATAGTGCAATAAATGCGTGCTCATTCGGCTAAAACCTAACATTATGCGATGTAAATAGTTACTTACATGTGTTGCACGTTGTATAAAGTCCTCAAAAACTCCACAGAAATTCGAAACTGGTCCGGTACAGGTGACGCTTTGAGCAAAGATGTCGTTGTTCTGCACGCACGCTGCAGCATGTGGGCGGGTCATTACGTTTTACTTTGGATATAAACACTTAAATTGAGTTTTGTAGAAGCAATTTATTTTGAAGGTAAGTAAAACACAATTTTTTGATAGGTAATAATAAGTTACAAAAACAATGACACTTTTTACTTGTGTAAAACTTAAATTAATTCAAAAAGAAAAGGTAATCAATTTATTGGAAATATACTTTTTAAAATAAATTCCTATAGACAACACCCTTGAAGCACTTTTTACAGTGCAGAGTGTGAAGGGGAAGGGCTTCAAATTTACCCCTAAGAAATGGGACAGCACTACAACACCCGCACACATCATCATATGTTGTCGCAAGCTCTTACTTCATATGAGATTGACAGTGGCGACTGCTGTAGCTATTCCAGTTGCATTATTTATTAGTATTTATCTTCAGGAAATCACAGAAGACAACGATATCATGTTATCATAACAATATAATGTGGCAATAAGCTTGTAACTGCACTGTGCATTTACACTGTGGCCATATTTATCTATGTAAACACATGACAATTATTAACGTTATACCAGACGCTGTAAAAAGGTCATTCCCAGCCACTGGACATGTCAGGATATTTGACAGAGCATTTGAGTGTCGTCGGGTGACATCGGGTGTTATGAATGTAGTAAAACATATGCTTATTTGTTGTAAAAATTCTTAATATTGCCAAAAAATATGTACATTTGTGCATCTCTTAACTCTCGTGTGCAGCCATTTTGCCATTGTAGCAGGTGTATTCTGGGACATTTTTGTACCCCTTGGTTTCGAGTGTGGTTCTGGAAAATCTCACTTTCAAGGGCTATATAGCCCTTGCCCTTAGTCCTACGCCTTCAAGCTAAAGCGAATTGGGACACCCCAAACCCATCATGTAAACGCAAAAAACGAAGGGTAGCCTTCCAGGGACACTCAGGTAGTCATTGAGGCATTTCCTTGATTCTTCTTTCAGTAATCTGTACAAAATGTGTAGGATACACTAACAGCAGATTAATTATGTCAACTCTATTATTGAAATATTTCAGTGAATTTCTTATTCACTTTTAAAAATCAATAATGAAATGACAAAAAATTCTGTTTTAGACATGCAGTGGGGTTTGAGGATACCATCTTGAAGCACAAAATAGTGTAAAATGTGGGAAAGGGGTGGAGGGTGTTTAGAAAAGAATGTTTACATGTATACTGAAATGATTCTGTAAATTATTGATGTGAAAATAATAAAAATATATTGATTAAAAAGTAGTGTAAAATAGTGTAAAATGTCAACTCTGTTATTGTTAACTCCTTTAAAAAGTTAAACAATATGTTAAGCAACAATTAGTAATTCATTTTATTGAGTTATTATTATTATTAATTAATTTCATTGAATTATTAAATGCAGCACGGTGGCACAGTGGGTAGCACAATCGCCTCACAGCAAGAAGGTCGCTGGTTTGAGCCTCGGCTGGGTCAGTTGGCATTTCTGTGTTTGCATGTTCTCCCCGTGTTTGCGTGGGTTTCCTCCGGGTGCTCCGGTTTCCCCCACAAGTCCAAAGACATGCGGTATAGGTGAATTGGGTAAGCTAAATTGTCCATAGTGTATGTGTGTGAATGAGTGTATATGGATGTTTCCCAGTGATGGGTTGCAGCTGGAAGGGCATCCGCTGCATAAAACATATGCTGGACTAAGCCGAAAAGAAAATGAATGAATGAATTATTAAATACTTATTAAATCTATGAATTCATTATTACATTATTAAATTTATTGAACTATTAATTCATTTAATTGAATTATTAACTATTTTATTTAAGCAATTTGGTAGTATTTTACTTTTACAGTAAATGTTACGTTTCATAACAATAAAATGTTCAGTAAGTAAGCATCGAGTCAGTGCTCTTTTGTGGCTGTTGGAACGAACGCATTAGACCACATGTGCATATATACTACAAAAGCAAACTGACTGAATGTGTTTTCAACTGTGGAAGTGGGAGAAAGTGGACAAGCTCAAAACATCATAGATGCCATTTAGCATTGTTGTGTGATCTGATTGATAAAATCACTACTTACGTTAACATCTTAATACTAGATCCTCATGAATGACGGTGACATTGCAGCTCTAGACTTAGATTTTCACTCCAGACTGCTCATATAGTTTTTTTTTTTAAATAGGCGAAGTGTTCAGTGTGAATGCCCCCAATGCATTTGGTTCCACTCCTAAATCGTGCCATTGGTTGAGCCAGATGTTACCAAGTGATGCCAAAAGTAGACAAGGGGCCAAGGTTTGGCTATTTAGCATGGTCCTGTTAGCCTCTGCTGATTGCTGCTGTAACTAAACCAATTGGCAATCAAAAAGCAGCTCTTTCCATTCAAATGAAGCTCTCTGTTGACACACACAAAACAATGCAAGTAAGTTAAAAATCCCCCAAGTTAATCATTATATTGTTTGGCCAAAAATGCCTGTTGTTTTTTTTTACTGTGAAACATAAAAAGACATTTTGTATGTTTTTATGCTCTTTATGAAAGTCAGAGGGGTCCAATGTTGTTTTGCGCACTGTAAAAACCAAGACTAGTAACTTTTTCTACAGATATTGAATGTTGACAATCAAAATACTGAAAATATTTAATACATATATGTTCTCTCTTCTAAATATTTCTTATGTATTATGTTGTAGTTTGCCTATTTTACTGGATTTGTTTTGACGCCAACTATTAATATATTATAAATAAATAAAATATTATATTGCCTAGATTTGTGTTTATTTATTAACAAATAAATAAATAAATTAATAAATAAAATATTATTTGTCCATACTTTTTTTATACCAGAAGTATTAGATTAAGTTAAATATTTTTGTTCTCCCAATATCTTATTAATAGTAGTCTATAAATTGTGTAATACATAATAACAATATTATAAATAGCCTATAATTGTAGTGTATTGTAGGAGTCATACAGGTCTAAAATAAAACACAGGGATGAGTAAATGCTGGTAGAATGACCTTTTTTATCTATTGAAATGTGTAAAATTAGCCAAGTCAAATCTACTACCATTGTACCATCAGACACTTCATGCCTTGCACCCTTAAATCTAGTCTGAATGTGTTAGTCAAGGGCCCGGAATATCTTATACTTGAAAGTTGAAGCTGTGAGTGTGAAAACATCCCATGCTGAGATTTTTTCCACTGTGGATTTATTTTGGACTGAGTGCGAGACTTCTCCTTTTTTTCATTTTCCCTTCCCTCTTTTTTTTCCCATGGATGGAGAGGCTGGAATTAAAGATTCCGAGTTCAAAGGGATTTTTTTCCTTACAGGAGATAGATTAAAACGCTTATTCTTGACGTTTTCATGTGGTTTCTCTCTTTCTCTTTCCAAAGCTGTCCTTTCGCAGTCACTCTTTGACTTCATTTCACCTTGAACTCCGTACGAGCAACATCCAGGGCCCGTTAAATATCTCGAAGGCTTATCCGTTTCTATATCCCTCTCTTGTTTTACTGCTTGTTTGCTAGTCTGATTCACATTTTCCTGCCCTAAAAGCCATTCCATATTGAAGTCTCCTTTTTTCCTTTTCACCTTGAGTCCGTATGTGCGTTTATGCATTAGCCTGCAAATGTATCCAGTAATCAAAAATGAAGCCGCTCGCTGAAATGTCGACAAAAGAGCTCTATATATTTAAATGTGGACAGTCACCCATGACTGGGCTTTATTGACATTACACACTGGCTCATGCATTAAAACACTGAGCTCCTCTGTTTGAAGATTACTGTAGGCTTTGGCCACCGTTTCGTCAGGATTTTGGTGTGGAGAACTTGGAAAAAAAGTCACAGTAATTTTTTTCCCCTTCACTTTTTCATCATCGTTATTATATGAGTTGCTACAACACCATTTTTATTCTTAGATGAAGTTTGTATTAAGCACTGTTGAAAAAGTCTGTTCACAGCAGCCTTGCAGTGTGTGATCCCAACGGTGCTGGAGTTTTCACAACGTTTTGTGGTTATATAATGGAAAATATAAATGCACCGTGGAAGTACTGCTTCTGTGATAATATTACACAGAAAGAGACTACTGTGCAGTGGGATGGTTCAACCAAAATGAATATTCTGTTATTGTTTACGCGGCTTTATTTCAGTTCAAACAAATATGACGTTGTTACAGAAAAAAAAATTATTTGGGAAAAACGTTTATTAGGGTTATTAGATCATGTAGGGATATTTTGCTGTTGTTTGTTTTTATTTGCTGTTTTTTTCCCACCACGATATGCCAACATAAGTGAGTCAAGAAACAAGGTTTATAACTCTTTCCCTGTGATTTCTTACACAGTGCAGTTTATTATTATGCATTACTTCCTGTCAATAGGCAAGGCAAGGCAAGTTTATTTATACAGCACATTTCATACACAAGGGTAATTCAAAGTGCTTTACATAAACAGGAATAAAAGAAACAAGTATAAGAAAATAAAAACAACAGAGAATAAAATTAATAAAAGCAGATAGAAACAGAAAGAAAAAAAACATACTAGTGCGATCTGTCGGACGTAGCACAGTGCTCATACAGTAAAGGCACAGCTAAACATATGTGTTTTAAGTCTTGATTTGAATGTGCCTAATGTTGGAGCACATCTGATCATTTCTGGAAGCTGATTCCAGCAGCGGGGGGGGCGTAGCAGCTGAAGGCGGAGTCACCCTGCTTTGAATAAACTCTTGGAATTTCTCATTTACTTGATCCGAATGATCTGAGTGATCTGTTAGGTTTGTATTCAGTGAGCATATCTGTAATGTATTGAGGTCCTAGGCCCTTTAGGGATTCATAGACCAGTAATAATACTTTAAAATATATTCTGACTGTAACTGGGAGCCAGTGTGAAGACCTAAGGACAGGTGTGATGTGCTCTGATTTTCTGGTTCTGGTCAGAATCCTGGCAGTAGGTTTCTGGATGAGCCGAAACTGTCTGACTGTCTTTTTGGGAAGACCGGTGAGGATTCCATTACAGTAATCCACCCTGCTGGTGATAAAAGCATGAGCAAGTTTCTCTAATTCCTCAATGGAAACAAAGCATCTAATTCTTGCAATGTTTTTGAGATGATAGTATGCTGATTTAGTTACTGCTTTGACATGAAAGCTGAAATAACTACTAGTTAATAGTCAATTAGTCAATAAAAACTAGTTGTTCAGTTTGGTTCCATACCCTGACTTTTAGGGGGGGATTTTTCTTCTTTTGGCCAAGGTTATACATTAAAGTGTTGATCTGATCTAGAGTATATGCAAATACATGTGCCCTTGTGACATCACATGCTTATTCATATACAGACAAATCACTTTCACAGCTTGATTAAATACATTATTTGTTTTTAATGAGGACTTTTCAACCTATGAAACTAGTTTGAAAGGTACCAAGACATCTTAAAACATCAAGACTAATTTGATTTTCAGAAATAATAAGTAAAAATGAAGTGAGTTTTTCTTCAAAACAAGCAAAATAATCACTTCACTTATATTCACTTTAAAATAATATTATTTTCTTTACCACATTGGCATATTATTTAGCTTTAATTTTGACATATTATTTCTGAAAACAAGACAAAATTTGAACTTGTCTAGAAAATGCTTCTTGATTTAAGAATTTTAATGGTCCCGTGAAGTGCTTTGAAATGTGCAGTTTTTTTAATTCTATGTTTGACGTAATCTCAACTGAAAAACAAAGAGAGGGTGGGGCATAAAGTAGCTCCTCCCCTTTTAAAAAAGCAGTCAAGGGTGTTTTGTTTTTATCACAGCTCTGTCAGTGAGAGTGGTTGAGATCAAGCCCATCAAATGAAAAGCGAATGTGAAGGGTCTTGAAGGAGGCGGTGCATGTCAAATACTAGGGAGCATTTGATTGGTCAAGATTTGATGAGTAACTGAAGTATGAGGTGACGGTTATCCATTTAGGTGGAAGTGACAGACTGCAAGCTTTACATGCTTATTTCGGTTATTAATCTTTGACACGCAAATTTTGTCATTGTTTTGTACTACACTAGCTTATAGATATCCTTGAAGATTAACATACAGATATTAACATCTAAAAAGCGTTATTTTAATTTCACTGGACCTTTAAAATAGAAACAAAACAAAAACTTTAAGAAAGAAAAGCGTTTTTTGCAGTATGTCTAAATGTTAGCAATCGATACATTGAACGTAGCCTTGTTCTAATACTGTAAAGATACTTTTTATCTGATACACATTGTGATAATGTCACATGACATGTCTAAAGCGGTTCACACACCAGAGGGAAAATGTAATGTTATTTGATATAAAAAGGAAGGAATTAGAACAGTGCTCTGGAGCCAATCCTTCCAGGAAATCTGCTGCAATTAAAACAAATTCCATGTTCCTATACATTTTGCATCATTTGCACAGTTTGGGGTAAATTCAGTGATTGCAGAATCACTAAATTCTGGAGGCACTGCTTAACACAACAGCTGCCCGTTTTTCTGTTGATTATAGGTCATGAACATTCAGCTTTTAAGTCAATGAAAGCCATGTAAAAGTCAGAGAATTAGATATTTGGCTTATATTTGGCCTAAAGATGGCTTCGTTGTTTTAAAATATCTGTAAACAACAGCTTCTCTAAACTTATTGCTTTATTTCAAACATATGTCAGTTGTCCCTGTGACAATTCACCCTGTATAGTGTGACAAGTCGATATAGATATATTTGTTACATTATGTGAATTAAAGTTGCTATGCGTTAGCATTTGTTTTGTTCCTGTTTCCTTGTTCTTCACTTTTAGAAAAGGCCTTTGGGTTTCTCCCTGGGCATCTGACGGACAGGATTATAATTTGGCTGGGCTTTTCTGCAGGTTCTCCGGGTGTACCGCTGACACTTCAGTCACGGCGACTACAGCGCAGAGCTCTTAGTGCTTTTAAAAACTTGCCTGTCATAAAGGTGCGATTGTGTCATGTGTGTGTGAAAATCTGAAAGCGCTTTTATTGACGTTTCTCAAAAGAGCGCTATTGAATGCCGACTACAGAGGAACACGAAAGCACACTCTCCCTTCTTTCCTTATTCATTTTGTTGTGTTTTTCTTCAGCGAGTTATTTATTTTTATCCTGTCCTCAAGAGATATAAAAATATTGGTTGGGAAAGTGACAAAAGCCTCGGTTAATGTAAGTGGATGTGCGCGCGTGTTTGTGCATGTTCATTTTCCACGTATTGATTTGCGCACGTGTGCTGAATGAGTAATTATCACATTGCCGTCTCGCTGATGAGAGACCATCCAGAACTAAAACAATAAAACGCTTATGTGCTTTACTTCTGGCACAGTTTTACAAATAAGTGAACTGATTTGGTACAGCTCACCCTGAGATTATAAAGGAAATGACAACACAAATGGATCAGTTTAACAAACATTTTTGTGTGGTTTTTTTCTGGTTTCAGAGCTATAACCCTGGACAATCAGCTGGTGGTGTTGAGTACGGCAGCGGCAGATGCGGGACGCTATTATGTACAGGCTGTTAATGAACGTAATGGGGAAAACAAAACCAGCCCTTCCATTTACCTGAGTATAGCAAGTAAGTAGTTTTTTGTCATTTATACTGTTTTGCTGAATTGTTTAC
Organism: Danio choprae; assembly: GCA_903798125.1. NCBI lineage: Eukaryota > Metazoa > Chordata > Actinopteri > Cypriniformes > Danionidae > Danio > Danio choprae. Next base: position 4,763,171 of record CAIGQW010005009.1, on the reverse strand, counting down.
ATATATGTAAGTGTGTGTGTGTGTGTGTGTGTGTGTGTGTGTTTGCGTAAATGTGGCTAGTAAAATGTCTCTTAGGCCTAAATTTTAAAGTTGTTGTTACATGTTTCAGGCAAATTAGTAATTATTTTTTTATGATAGTATATTAATAATATTTTATGATAGTATATAGAACACTGATTGTGTTCCTGTTGCATTTTTTTACCTTTGCTTGTTGTGATTTTTACTTTACTTTAGCTATTAAGGTGGTATGTAACATATAAATATATGTGTGTGTGTTACAAATGCAATTGTGTACATAAATATACAGTTGTGGGGGCGACACTGTGGCTCACTGGTTAGCACTGTTGCTTCACAGCAAGAAGGTCACTGGTTCGAGTCCCGGCTGGGTCAGTTGGCATTTCTGTGTGGAGTTTGCATGTTCTCCCCGTGTTCGGGTGCTCTGGTTTCCCCCACAGTCCAAAGACATGTGCTGTAGGCGAATTGAACAAACTAAATTGGCCATAGTGTATGTGTGGGAATGAGTGTGTATGGATGTTTCCCAGTACTGGGTTGCAGCTGGAAGGGCATCTGCTGTGTAAAATGAATTCTATTACATATAATAACGCGTGCGAGTGTGTGTGCGTGCGTGCGTGTTGCAAATGCAATTGTGTACATAAATATACAGTTGTGTACATATAATAATGTGCATGTACTCTTCAGTTCTTAGATTTTTTTTCTAATCAGCGATGTACATTAGAGTTGGATGTTAAATCTAATGTTGATAAATAATGCGTATTGCATTATTTCAATTTGATGTGTTACCACGATGGTGTTTAGTAGTTGTGTGAATGAGACACAGTCTATATATTAGTGTGTTTCTCTGCTTGTGGTAAAATATGTTTGTGATGAGCTTTGGTTCATCATACTGTTGGACTTTTTCATCATCATCTGCTTATGGTTGTGTTTTTGTCTGTGTAACAAAAGCTAAAATGTGTAGATGCTCGTACTTCAAAACACTGGGGTATAATACTATAAATTAAGGAAATACAGTACTTTACCGTAACATTTAGACAATTATTTTATGGTTTCTACCATATTTTTAACTTTAAAGGCAACCACAGCTGCCGTTTTTTTCACCGTAAACAGTGTGAGAATAGTAGTCTCATATTTTTTATATAGCTGTACACACACACACACACAGACACCCACACACACGCACACAATTGTATGTAATTCCAATATTGCTGTACACCAAGCTTACACTCAGAAACTGCTTTAATAGTACTGTTTCTTACTATATTAAAAGCACTAACAAAACATAATGTAACTGAACAAATCATTATGTACTATTTAAAAGGCAGTGGTTAAAACTCATTAAACTCCAGGATTCACATACAGTATTAGCCTGCATAGATTCAGATTTTAATCAGCTACTGATCGTTAAGCATTATATCTTTCTTAATGACTTAATAATGAACGTTACTTGAGCTGCTAATGAGTAAAGTGTTGCTTGAAACGAATGCTGTAGCTTAATTCTCTGTTGTAGAAGGTTAACAGTTCAATGTCACAGCTAAATTACAGTTAAGTCCTATCAGATGCTACATGATGTTAAATGGTATGCAGTTACATGGATTTGTAGGTCGTCGTTGGCTGTATACAGCAACATGATTCGATTTTAGATTAGATTAATAATCTTGTGGGTTTGTATTGGTGTACGATTAAAAGTGTAATGTGAGAAGGTAATATTGTTCATGTTGTTCTCATTCAGATCGGATCTCTGGGACTCAAAAGTATTGACTTTTTTTTTTCTTTTCTTTTTTTTAAGTAGATGTGCTTTTAAATTAAACGCATTGACCCTTTGCTTCACCTTTAATATTTTCAGCCATACTGTCAATACGCTGCAGGAACACTAGTGCGTGTTGTGCAGCACATTAGTTTTTAAAGGACATTAATTTTGTCCCTGCAACTGAAGGAGACAGTTGTTTTTGCTCCTAATTAAAGCCAATGTTTTTTCTTCTTCCATACCTTTCTGTTTAAACAACCAGCTAGTTTTTAAAAGTGCAGTATCAAAAAAGTATCATGCAGAAATTAACAGTTCAAGTGAATGTAAAACGAAAGGAACAAAAGGCTAAGGAAAACGCTCCACATGAAAATCATCTCTTTTAGTCATTAGTTTCTGCATAGTGTTTTAGGGGACGAGAGGTTCACCGCTGTCAGTCAAAATCCATCGTTTGGAGAAATGTCATTTTTCCTAATCAAAAATTTAGAGGAAAGAGGCGAAGGAGATGTTGAAAGTAGTTTTAAAGCATGTGAAGTTCTGCAAACAGGGTTTTTTTGAGTTGAATGAATATGACAAGGACACCAGAAGGGGAGAGAACAAAGAAACAACGAGGAGAGAGTTGACAGCGGGAGGGATTTAAAAATAAAAATCGCAGCTTTTTAATTGATTTATTTTTACTTCTTTCTGTAATTGACCTTTAAGAAGTCTATGAGCTTTTAGGGTTTATTTTTATTTGTCCAAACTGGTTTTTTGGAGCTGTTTTGGCTACTCTTCGGTTGCTAGGATTAAAATTTCAGCAGGCGCACAGCAGGGCTTTTAGAAACTGAAAAATACTTACCTAGATGTAAAAGGGGGCAGAGCCCCTGTGTGATGTGTGTGTGTGTGTGTGTGTGTTTTTTTTTTAAATATTGGGACTTGGTTTACATTCAAAAGTAGTGTTTAGGGTAAGTTGTGTAAAGTGGTTAGGATACTGTAGATAGCACAACATTAGTAGAGTTATTTGAAAGGGAATGAATTGTGCAATATAATATATATGAAAATTTCATGAACTTTTATGTAAATTAGTTTTTTTGTATGGAGGAAGGAAGGAAAGAATGAACAAATGAAGAAATGAATGAATAAACAAAATCTGTTGGTTAAACACCAATTCGTCAAGCTTACTTTATAATGTCTGCTTAAAAAATGTATTGCATTCACTGTATTTTTTTAGTTTGTTGAATCCAATTAACTTTTTTAGTCATCTCAACTTATATCAATCAAACTGACTAAAAATATTATGGTAAAATGTGAAATACATAAGTTAAAGTAACATAAAACATATGTAGTCATGATTTTTTTACAGTGTTGCCATAAGAGTAATAAATTACATATTAAAATACATTAACATAGATGTGTAGTTGATTGCAATAATATTTCTAGGGCTGTATTTAATACAAATTATCCTAATCAACAAGCCATCATATTCATTTAAGCCATCAGTTGAGTAATCGTATGTTTATTATATGAATTGAATTACCTACTGTAGGTACAGTATCTGTGGGGAGGAAATAGTGGTTCCATTAGTTAATGTTAGTTAACGTATTTACAAAAATGAACTTAGACCGAGCAATACTTGTACAGCATTTATTAATTATAGATCAAATTTGCTAATTCATTGTTAAAACCCCAACTTATGATTGTTAAATTTAGTTAATGCACTGAGAGTTAACAATAACTAACAATGAATGACTGTCTTTATATTATATCTAACAAAGGTTTATAAACACTGTAATAAATGCGTGGTTCATTGTTTGTTCATGTTAGTAAACTCATTAATTAATGGAAACTTATAGTAAAGTGTTACCGAAATAGTTTCAGGGTTGAGGAATTTAGTTGTGGGTAACATTGTAATTGCATTACAATCTACATTATAAACAGTTATTAAACCATAATAGTAATTCAATTCAGCATTAGACATTGGGTTGGTTTGGGTTGGGTTGGGTTGGGGGGGTGGTTGTTAGACATTTTCAGTCTATTTAGAATTTTTTGAATTCTTAATGCATCATGTTTTCCTCTGGAGCTTCAATGAACATTTGAATCTTTTTTTAATAGTTGTGTTTTTAAATGATTAGCTTTTTGTTTGTTGTTTGTTACACATTTTTCCCCCTTTTTCTGAAATTCTTGATAACACTATCGTTGAGTTCATCTTTTATTATTTCAGAAAATAGGAATGCAAAAAAATGTATTTCTTGTAGTTTCTTGTTCACTGCTCTCTAAGTTTACCCGACTATGATGAGGCACGATGGCTCAGTGGTTAGCACTGTCGCCTCACAGTAAGAAGGTCGCTGCTTCGAACCCCGGCTGGGCCAGTTGGCCAGTTGTGGAGTGTTGGCATGGGTTTCCTCCTTCCCCACAATCCAAAGACATGCCCTGTAGGTGAATTGGGTAAACAAAATTGGCTGTAGTGTTTGAGTGTGTGTGAATGTGAGAGTGTATGGGTGTTTCCCAGTACTGGGTTGTGGCTAGAAGAGCATCCACTGGCATAAAACATATGCCAGAATAGTTGTTGGTTCATTCTGCTGTGCTGACCCCTGATAAATAAGGGACTAAGCCTAAGGAAAATAAATGAAGGATGACTTCCGCTGCTGAAACCCATTGTCATAGTATATACTGCTTCTAATATTAATGGACACCACATCACAACATGCTCACATTTTGAGCCATCTATTTATTAATTTATTAAATCCACATTACTGAATCAGAGACAGATGCTTCATAGTCAAACTGTTAGAACACCAAACCAACTTTTAACTTGGACTCACAGGCACACCTTTCATAGTATCACCATGGATAAGCACAACCAAATCAGTTTAAGCATAAAAGTGGAGTGCGTGTCACTCGATGAGTGGAGTGCGTGTCACTCTCTCTCTCTCTCTCTCTCTCTCTCTCTCTCTCTCTCTCTCTCTCTCTGTATTGTGCAAGTAAAGTGTGTATTTGGGTGTGTGACTCATCTCTCGGCATGTTGTCTGTGGTTGAGTGAGGCTGAACAAGACGAGAGAGCAGCATCCATCTGGACCATACGATCACATCTGGAGAGACACTGACAGAGAGTAGCTTCTCATTTATATTCGCAAGTGTTCACACGTAAATTCCGGCTTTAGCACTCATTTATTATTTTTAATCCATTTATAAAAAAAAAAACAGTGGTGGATAAAGATTATTAATCAAATGAATAGGCAAAATGTGTTAACACTGTAATGCTATGCAAATTTACTAGCTTTATATATTGTACGTATGTGCTGCAATCTCAAGGAATGCTATGGACATTAACTTGCATTATATTAATTTAATATTTAGATTGGAAACTAAAAACTTACGTTTTCAGATGGTGATGCACAATAGATGTTTCCACGTTCATGCAGTCATTGGGTTTAAACAGCTCAACCACAGCGGGATGAACCGCCAACTTATCCAGCATATGTTTTACAGAACTGATGCCCTTCCAACTGCAACCCAGTACTGGGAAACATCCATACACACTCATTCACACACATACCCTACTGCCAATTTAGTTTATTCAATTCACCTATACCGCATGTCTTTGGACTGTGGGGAAAACCAAACCACCAGGAGGAAACCCACACAAACACTCCACACAGAAATGCCAACTGGCCCAGCCTGAACTCGAACCAGCGACCTTCTTGCTGTGAGGCGACAGTGCTAACCACTGAGCCACCGTGTCGCAATATTTTTGTTTTTAGTAATAAATTATACAAAGACATCAAAGAATTTCTATATTTATGTTGGCTAACAACATAAGATCTGGTTTATTCTGCACAACTTTCATTCAGAGAAGTGTGTGTGAAATCTTTGTTCAATATCAGGTTTATCTGTGGGCATCTAGATAACTAATATGTATAATAATATAGCTAATAATCAGTCAGTGACGCAGACATTACACACACTTAATCAAACATTTAGAAGTACTTTGACAGTCTGTGTCTCTTGTTTTTTTTTCTGTTTACATGGCTTGTTAGTGTTTGTGTGCCAGATGTTGATTATGCATGATTTAAAACTAAATTCTTCTGACACTTGTCCCTGGTGTCGTTTGCATTTTTTATTGTTTCACACAACCTCTGTTTTCCTCTCAGTTTCTTTAGAGATACTGCAAGTGCCTTTCTATCTTTCATACTGTCAGACATTTTTCTGCTCTCTGACTGTGCTGTAAACATGCAACATGTGAGAGTCAGTAACAATTTAAATGTTTGTGAAAGCCTCTTACACTCACAAGAAGACTTACACTCAGACTTACACTCACAAGAATTAATCTTTGCTCAGCACTAACATTGATAAATTCTTAGCATTTAGAATATGGAGACTAGAATATGAGACTCTGATTGGTTTAATGCATATTATGCTCAAAACACACCCATAACTCACCAATAAAACACACCAATAAAAGGTGCAGTAGGTGATCTGCCACAATGCTAACCGGCCAGCATAATATCTTTGAAGCACTGTCCCTCCCCTGCAGTCCAAAGCCACACCTCTTGAAACACGAACGTGCGCACCTTAAAGATGACAGCAGACAAACCACTAGTTCATGTCATTCCCCAGTTAGAAAACTTTACAGTACTTTATAATACTACAATTCCGAACGAAAACTGTATTATATCTAGCACGTTTTTAGTTGTGTAGCAAGCAAAACTTGTCATAATGTGCAATATTTCATGCATGCAAGGATCGCTGGTCTCACTCTCTTACATGCTTTGTCCTAAAGCGAGTACTGTATGCTTAGCGCTTGGCCGGCGACTTATTACATGCCATACTTGCATGCTATTTCAGAGCAAATATTCAAAGTAGCATGGTAAACAATATAGGAAGCGCATCACAGGTT
>CAIGQW010005009.1:4712048-4730374 GCA_903798125.1 Danio choprae | reverse complement strand
TTGGCCGAAATATGCATAGCCACGCCTCTCCAATTGTTATGTGAATGAATGATGAGAAGAGGAGCGCTAAAATAAAGTCCTGCCCCTCTTTCTTCTCAATATTCCATTCACACAAACTTTAAAGTCTTTGCGAAATCAAAATGTTCAATGTTTATTTTGCTAGTGAATATTGTTATTCTTTAGATGAACAATTAGTTAGTTTAAAAAAAATGTTTTGGTAATCTTCAATCAACAATCTGACCATTTGCTTACACTTTAGGAATGTTTACTATGACAAATGATGCGCAAAAAGAAAGCCCCGCCTCCTACTCAATATTTCGTTTCAGTCGGTAGTACATCAACATGCTAAAATAAAAGTCTCAGCAACTTCAGGTGCACTTAAAAATTTCTTTTTAATTAGCAAAAAGTGTATTTAGATGCTAATCATTCTTTTTGCTGCCTTATTGGCAGAAGTAAAGCCCTCCCTACCCCTAACTCCAACCTTTAACACTTTTTATCAACACAGGCTCATTATGATTACTTACCCCTGTATACATTTCTAGAGAGTGCAAATTATGCAGCCAGAGCTGCATTTCGTCTATAAAACGAATGCTGCGGGGTGGTATGAGGCTGCCGACGGCTTCTGTTTCTTTTTGTGCTACCAACTGACCGAATACCTCCATGTGAAAGACTTTTCCGCTGTTATCAGTTTGTCCAGTGGCTTGCTGCGTATATCGGCAGACTTGAGATGCAGAGCAGAGTTGACCACGACGACGGGGTTCGAGTCCAGTGAATAACGGTTACAGAAAACAGGTAAAACAAAAACAAAAGGCAAAAAATAAAATAAACAAGTAAATAATAGGGAGAGAACGTGGTAACATCTGAAAATGTGGTAAAATTCAGGCGGCCGCGAGGGCTTTTCTTTTTCTGTATTGCTTTTGAAAACACTGCCGTTTGGGTTTAGGGAAGGTGGTGGGCAGGTCAATTGGTGCCTTTGAAAACACTATCGGTTGGGTTTAGGGAAGAGGGTGGGCGAGGGGATTGGTCTGAGATGTAAAAAAGCATACACAGCGGCCTTTGGTGGGTGGCAAAATTCCTGGGACGAATTTTGTGCTCTCCAGAAATGTATATACAGTCACCATATGGTGAAAAAAAAAGAAAGTAAGAGCAGGCTTGTCCATCCATTACTGGAAAGCAGCAGCTCATTTGCATTTAAAGGGACACAAACAAAGTTGCTTATTCAAATAGGGGAAATTTGACAAGCAATAATAAGCGATCGATGGGATATTTTTTACAGGCTAAGACTTCACGTCAGACTTCACGTCATTCATGAGGACACCAGAGATGTATTGTACATCTTCTGAAAATTGACATAATATGTCACCATTGGTATGGCTGTCATAAGATGCATTATCTGAAAGCTTAACAAAAAAAAAAAGTTCTTGATCTAGATTTAAATTTGGACCGTGTGTCTGAAAAAATTCAGCAGGGCTATTCCAGAGCTTTGGAGCATCTGACAGCAGCATTAACTCAGAAGAGCCAGACTCTGTCTTTTCCCCTTAGTGCAAATCCTCCTTTTCATTGGCGCCGTTCTTCGGGCTGTACTGTACTTCTGAGCTCGCTCTGAAAAATAACACGCAGCTATAATCAGCACTTCCTCAAGCGCGCTATGAGAATGGATGGATAGACTCGCTGAATTAATCTGATGGCAGTGCTGAGTGATGGGAGCTGGAGCGAGATTCTCACTTCTGTTGGATCATAGCTAATGTATTTATGTTAATTGTTTGCCGTCCAATTTGATATCGCAATTTACACACCGGGATTTAGATGAGTGCGGTTGTTTGTTGGTTCTGGTTCAAATGTTTCCATTAATTGAACATAGGCCTAAGTAAAGGTCATATTCAAAAAATGTTAGCTTAATATTTATTTATTTGCAATTATTTAAATGCAAATAAATAAATATTAAGCTAACAGCCAGTAATTTAAGTAAGGCAATACATTTAATTTAATTGACTATATAATGCATGTTTAATGTCATTTATTTTAATAACGTGAAGTAGATAAAGGATTCAACTAAATAGGAATATATGATATTAAAATAAAGATCTTGTTTTAATTAATTAATTAATTAACTTTTATTATTGATTAATTAATTAATTAATTTACTTATTCGTTTTATTAATAAATTATTAAGTATATTATATTTAATACATAACCATCATTCATTCATCAATTATTATTATTATTATTATTATATTATTTAAATTAGTTAATAAATGCGCCCAAAAAACTAAACATATTTTATCGTGCGTACTCATATTCATTAACATCTAAAACACTTGCATTATCTACATGTACCGGGGTATTTCATTTTCATATTTTATATTACATGTTTTTGTCATTTTTGTCAAAACAGTGTTATTTCATCGATTATCAGCCATAACATGTAAATCATTGTCATGTCATTTTAGCCAGAATTACTGTACACCCTCCTATAATTCACAGTCTGCTGCTTGGTTAAAATATAGTTTTTTGTTTCAGGTCCAACATGGGATATGTAAATCACACTGTCCACTAATAATCTGTGTACATCAGTAGTACAAAATTGGAAACTATTAGCACCACACGCACCAGGTTTTGCACAGTGTAATTGGTGCTGATTTAGAATGTGCCAAACTATTGTATGCAAATCAGGTGCTGTGCCTGAAAACAAGGCGGAAAGCTAAGGAGCCATAGTTTAACACATAGCTACATACATCTACAGTTCTGAAATAACGCTTTGTGTTTAGATGTCTCAGAAATAGCACTCCTATATATCTTCTTCCTTTTCTTATTGACTTTTCCTGTCCAATTTGCTCGCTCCAGTCTTTTGTATTTCATTTTCGCTCTGTTTCGCTAGATTTTTTGTGGTTTGTTTGTCATCTTTTTGAATGATGAGATACAGTAAGATGAATGCATAAATTACATTCCTACTGATATTACAAAAGTTAGAGCATCTGTCATGCTCTGGGTTTGGAGGACGTGAGAAAGCATTACACCTTTCCAGTCACTGATCAAAGATCAGATCAAAGCGTGTGTGTGTGTGTGTGTGTGTGTGTGTGTGTGTGTGTGTGTGTGTGTGTGTGTGTGTGTGTGTGTGTGTGTGTGTGTGTGTGTGTGTGTGTGTGTGTGTGTGTGTGTGTGTGTGTGTGTGTGTGTGTGTGTGTGTGTGTGTGTATGTGTGTGTGTGTGCGTGTGCGTGTGCGTGTGTGTGTGTGTGCCAGTTTATTTGTCATGGTAGACTGGTTTTCATCTGAGGTGCATGTTCACCGTTCTCGTCGATCTCATCATTCTTATAAATGGAAAATGCTGTTATTTACTCATATCATTTTCTCTTTTATATATAAAATGTATAAAAGTATCATGAAAGAAAAATGCATGACTTACAGTACAAGCTACTTACTGTATATTACAAGTTTTAAGAAGCCATGAAAAATGTATGTGTGCATAAACACAATGTATTTTATTTGGTCTGTTTTTAATCCAAAGTCTGCATTATTGTGTCAGTGAGTTGAATCCTTTTGTAAATTAGATGAACTGATTCACAGAAAATATCTGACTGAAAAAAAAGTGCTTATTGAATCAGAAATCACTAATTGTGTAATTTACTGTGCTAGTGTGCTTAGAGTATGAGCTGTAGAATAATATGGATAAATATAGATATAAAATAATTGTATTTTTTTTGTTTATTTAGTCTGTTCCAAAGTCTGAATTATTGAGTCACTGAGTTGAATCATTTTGTAACTGATTCACAGAAAATATCTGACTGAAAACAAATATCTTGATAAATTTTTAGCACATTAATTACAAAATGTGTGATTTCTGATTAAATAATAGAGTACGAGCTGTATAATAATAGGATAAATATAGATATAAAATAATAGTTTTTTTAATTTAGTCTTTATTTAGTTTTTAAATCCAAAGTCTGAATTATTGAGTCAATGAGTTGAATCAGTTTGTAAATTAGATAAACTGACAGAAAATATCTGACTGAAAAAAAATTGCTTATTGTATCAGAAGTTACAAATTTTGTGCTAAAATGTGCTAAAAATTAGAGTATGAGCTGTAGAATAATATGGATGGATATAGATTAAATTATTATTATTTTTTTTAATTTAGTCTGTTTTTAAATCCAAAGTCTGAACTATTGAGTCACTGAGTTGAATCATTTTGTAAATTAGATAAACTGATTCACAAAAAATATGTGACTGAAAAAAAAATGTGCTTATTTAATCAGAAATCACAAATCTTGAAATTAATGTGCCAATATTTAGAGTATGAGTTGTAGAATAATATAGATAAATATAGAATAAAAATAATTGTATAAATGAATAAGTCAATAAATATACTTTAAAATCTGAATTATTGAAGTTAAACTCAATCCATTTGAATGAGAGTGTTTTTAAAAAAAGGATCAATTGATTCATTCAAAAAGGCTGATTCATTCATGAATCAGACATAGCCATTTCTCACATGAACGCACCATGATATAATCGTATAGAAATATTTCATAAAATGCATTGCAAGTGTCCTGTGCATGTCTTATGCTACTTTTATAGTGCTTTTCCATCTTTTTTCCCACCCCCGATTGAAAGCTCTATTTCTCATTCAGTGTAATTGCACGCAATGACACAAGAAGTAAATGACATAATTTTCATTTTTTTGGCTGAACTATTCCTTTAAAAGATGCAATCACATGTCATTTTCGCCACTCACCTATCTTTCTCCATCTCCAGCTCTTTCTTTCCCTTCTCCATCATCTGTCAACCACAGATAGTCATTTGACTTTCGTCTGCATGTATTATGTTTTTTTTTTTCAAAGAACGCAATGATTGAGGGAGAGAAGAAAAAGAAGAAAGCAAGATAGGAAAAAAAAAATCTTAGCACCTCATCACAAAACCTTATCTCCCCCATGATGCTCAGTCTATTAACCTGATTGATTGTGCCAATAATCAGCCGTCTCTCTCTCTCTCTGTCTCATTTTTTTAACCATTCTTCTCCCTGTCTCTCTCCATAGCAGACGTTATTGCCCCGGCTGAATTGGTTGCCCCAGTGATAGTGATTGCACCTAAGAACACATCAGTGGTTGTGGGGGCGAGTGAAGCCACTCTTGAGTGCGTCGCTAATGCGAGGTGGGTCGTCCTGATGGCTCTGACTCACTGCCAGGGGTCCGGTAAAAACAGGGCTCCTCTGTCATTTCTGAGATATTTGTCATTGTTATATTGCTTTTGTTATCTGTCACACTGGTGACGTCATTTGCATTAGTCAGAATTGTGAGCCGCGTCTGTTATTTCCCTTTTCTTGCTTGTAAAACATGATGGCATATGCATTTGTTAATGTTTAGGTTTGATCAGTTTGGTACGTATTTATAAAATGTGTGCTGACATACAATGTAAAGCAGGATGAGCATTTCATTTAAAGGGACAGTTCACCCAAAAAAATGAAAATGACCTCATCAATTAGTCTCCCTCATGTGGGTTTTAACCTTTATGAGTTTCTTTCTTCTGTTGAACACAAAAGCAGATATTTTGAAGAATGCTGGTTGCTGGGACCCATCGACTTTCATAGTAAGAAAATAAATTACTATGGAAGTCGATGGGTCCCAGGAACCAGCTACTTTCAAAATATCTTTTTTTGTGCTCAACAAAGAAAGACATTTAAATATATTTTAACCAAATGAAGGGTGAGTAAATGATGACAGAATATTCATTTTTGGGTCAACTATCCCTTTAAATGTACAATTCTTTTAATTAGCCTATAGCATTTAGTTATGTCACAACTATTGGCATTTGGACAAAAAAATATTAAGTGATTTAGTTGTAAATATAGCTGCAAGCAGCAAAAACGGGCTCAAGCACTATGGGCATTGAGCCTTTAGGTATATAGGTAGCTCAATAATACAATAACCAATAATTGCTTATTACTTTTAACCAATAGGTGGCGCTAGTATCGTATTGACCAATGGGTGCCACTATTATCAATGCATACTGTCCCGAACCATATAGGGATGAGCCTTTCCAAATGGAACGCAGTGTGTAACACCAAACAACTTCCCCAAAGCAAAAGATCATCGGGCCCCAAAGTGTCCATTAGTTGTATACTTCAAAATCCTTCATCCCGAAGAGCCATTTAAAAAAGGCCAGTTTTGACACTTCGATTTGGAACAACACTTCAACATGGCAGCCATGTTTGTTTTGGCTCCCAAGTGCCCTTCACCTGACAATATTTATCATTTGGAACGCACAGATGGTTTGGTGTCGGGATGTCAAAGCTTTGCAGAAAGATAGCCCCAGATGTATTAAGATGTAACATTTTTTTCTTTCTTTCTTTTACTTTCTTTTTTCAAGTCAAATTGAATGAAAATCAGTCCAAATGGGTGAATATGCTAAAGGGTTCTGGAAATATAACCTAATGTCAACTTTTCAAAATGTTCCCATCATTTGAGAAACAAAAAAAGGTGCAGATTTAGACAGTTGGTGGCGCTAGAGTAATTGAAACTGGCATGTTTAATAAGACGCAATCTGTGTGCCAAATTTCACAACTTTTAACATTTTATGAGCCACTATAGACTTCATAGAGCTGCTATAACAGAAGAACACTAATGGATATAATAGGTACCTATAAACATATAGTGCTTTGCCCCTGATAATATTTGACAGTATTTTTTCTGACATTTTTTTTTTGTTTTGTTTTATACATTAAAATTAGATTTCAGTGAGATTAGGGCTGCCCACACACTTTATTCACCATATATTGTGTTTTTCTTGCTTATTTAACAGATAGCTAATTGCTGTGCTCGTTATAGTTCTTGGCATAAGTATTAATGTCAGTATGGCGGTTAATGTGCAGTGTTTGTGTGTGTTTGTGTGGAGCAGATCTCTTGACAGGCTGCAGGTGTTCTGGAAGCGTAATGGGGTGAGACTAACAGCAGGAGTGGACTCGTTCGGTCGCAGGTTGGTCATCAGTAACCCCACTTCAGCAGACGGCGGCCTTTACTTGTGCGAGGCCACGCTCAGAAACAGCAGTCAAAAGAGCACAGAAGCCAAAGCATACCTCTCTGTTCTGGGTAAGATGACCAGTGTTGCTCTTCCTGTGCTGCATGCAAGTTCTGACAGAATTTTAAATATCATTTTGCTAGAATGCCCTAAAGAGAAGAGTTTTTTTTTTTTTGTTTGTTTTTTTTTTTGGTTTTCAGATGGATTTGATTCCAAGCATAACCGTGAATTAAATACCATAGTCAGCTCAATTTTTCTCTTGTATAGTATAAAGTTTGTTGTTGTTTTTTTGGCACTTGGTGACATTTCGGTAATGCCTCTGGGCAGCTTTTTCCAGTCAAGTACAGCTCCTGTCCTGTTTTCCAAGCTTATGTATCAATTACTGTAGATATGCCAAATTGGCAAAAACATGCACACACACACACACACACACACACACACACACACACACACACACACACACACACACACACACACACACACACAACTATAACAATAACTTTATTGTCCATCGGTGTGGATGCTAATATAGATATTATAAAACTATAAAAGTTGAAAGATAGGTAACATAAGGTAACTGTGACCTTTTTGAGTCATGAGATCTGACTCAAAAATCAGATTTTTGATTTAAAGGGATACAGTTCGCCCAAAAATGAAAACTGTAATTTACTCACCCTTTACTTGTTTGAAACCTTTATTAGTTTCTTTATTCTGTTAAACACAAAAGAAGATATTTTGAAAAATGTTGGAAACCTGTGACCATTGACTTCCATAGTATTTGTTTTTAAACAGTAATTTCACCCAAAAATGAAAATTCGGTAATTTACTCACCATTTGCTTGTTTGAAACCTTTATTAGCTTCTTTATTCTGTTAAACACAAAAGAAGACATTTAAAAAAATGTTTAAAACCTGTAACCATTGACTTCCATAGTGTTTGTATTAGGAAGGTAATTTCACCCAAACAAGTAGTTCACCCAAAAATGAAAATTCTGTAATTTGCTCGCCCTTTACTTGTTTGAAACCTCTATTAGTTTCTTTATTCTGTTAAACACAAAAGAAGAGAATTTGAAAAACGTGGGAAGCCTGTAACCATTGACTTCCAGTGTTTGTTTTTATAAGCATGGAAGTCAATGGTTACAGGTTATCTTCTCTACAAAATATCTTCTTTAGTGTTCAACAGAAGAAAGACACTAAAAAGGGTGAGGGTGAATAAATAGTGAGTACATTTTTATTTTTGGGTAGTCTCTTTAACATCTCACAAATTAAATATTAATCATTACAATTTGCTTTACTACAATGTAGATTTTAAGTAAGCTTGTGTCTGCCACTGAATAACAAATAAATTAGAGATTTTTTTCAGAATTGTGAGTCTCACAAATCATTAATTATTAGAGTTATCATTCTTAGAGTGCAAAAATGTTGTCAGAACAGGAGATGCTTTTAGAAATAAGACTCATTTTTTTAGATAGTGACCTTAAGCTCAGTCTACAATTATTTCACATTTCCTTTAGATATTAGTTAAGCTACTCTCAATGACATGCTTATGCTGACCAGACCAAAATAAGTGCACTAAATAATCTGAGAACGACATTCAAATTTGCTAGCGTCACACATGCATCATCAAAACGACATGCACAAAAGGGAATATCTCACCTCTTTGCTCATGAATATTAACTGGATCAAGTGACATTGCCCAGTAGCTCGAACTGATTTACTAAAGCTGTTCCACTGTGGAGAAAGCTCCAACGGAGCGACTGATGGATAGGTTTGATTAAGAAATCTTTCTGAGGGTGTGGAAAGTGTCAGTTTGAATTCAGAAATACATTGAATTCCAAAATCACAATTGGACCTGCCTTGATCACATTTTAATCAACGGGCACCTACATCATATGTGACAGCAGACGTTAAAGGAATAGTTCACCCAAAAATGAAAACTTATTCATTATTTACTCACCCTCAAAGGGTTGCAAACATTTAAAACCTTTTTTTCTGTTGAACACTAAAGAATATATTTTGAATAAAGCTGAAAACCTGTAACTAACGACTTCCATAGTAGGAACAAAAACAAATACTATGGAAGTCAATGTTTTTTTTTTGAATTTATTAGTTTTGGAAGAACAATCCTTATGTGTAAGACTTTTCATTATTGAATCCAAAAATTCCCGATCACCAGCAATCTAGCCCTTGCAGATGACTGGAAAACATTCACTATCAGCCGAACTACAATTCTGCCACCGAATTGCACTACATTTCCCATCAGGCACCTCACTCACACACAAGTTCCTGATCACCCCTGATTACTTGCACACAGCTGTAGCTCATGAAGACTTATTATATATACTATACATACACCTCACATTCTCACACACATTGTTGAGTCTTATGTAGTGTATTGTGACACTACAAAGCATTCTATTGTCTAGTCTTGCCGTATTTTCCGCCCCTTGTTTTGTTCCATGTTTATGTTTTTTTTTTCTGCCTCTATCGACCTCTTTGCCTGTGACCTCCACTATGCTTTTGGATTACCCTCATGCTACTGTTTGCTTCTGCTTTTACTATTGCCTGCCTGACTAAGAGTTAATCAACTGCATTTGGACCTTCTGACTTATGTATTTAGGTTATCCCACATGTTTGAATCCAGAGAAATAAGCTATTTTGACACATCCTCAATTTCCATTTTTTGTTTTATCCATAAATATAATTTCTGCAGGAGTCCTGTAGAATGTAATGAAGACCACAACTCTCATGATTCCACACTCAGTCATGGAGTCATCAAACTGTGCTTTTGTTTGTCATGAACAACCACCCTCTAGTGGTGACAATTACATACTCAGCATTTAAAATGCAATCTTCAGTTAGAACAAGCCATGTTGTAAACACTGAATTTTTTTTTATCTAGTTAAATATTAGCTGAACTTTCATGGTCATTATAAACTTTTATTCACACATTGTCAAAATTTCTCCTAGCATTCCTTGTCACATCACTACATGTAAACCTGTAACCAACGACTTCCATAGTAGGGAAAAAAACAAATACTATGGTAGGTTTCAATTAATTTTCTGTTTTGGAAGAACAGTTCCTATATGTAATTTTTTTCATTAATATATCCAAAAACTAATAGAACAGTGTCATTTATTTTGCTGACTTATGTATTTAGATTATCCCAAATGTTTCGAAGAATGTTCAAATCCAGAAAAAAAATAAGCTGTTTTGACGTCACATACCCTCAAATTCCATTTTTGGTTTTATCCATGAATATAATTTCTGCAGGAGTCCTGTAGAATGTAATGGAGACCACAACTCCCATGATTCCATACTCAGTCATGGAGTCATCAAACTGCGCCTTTGTTTGTCGTGAACAACCACCCTCTAGTGGTGACAATTACATACTTAGCCTTTAAAATGCAGTCTTCATTTAGAAAACAAGCCATGTTGTAAACTCTGAAAAATTGTTATCTAGTTAAATATTAGCTGAACTCTCATGGTCAATAAAAACTTTTGTTCGCACATTGACAAAATGTCTCCTAGCATTCCTTGTCACATCATTACATGAAAACCTGTAATGAATGATTTCTATAGTAGGAACAAAACAAATACTATGGAAGGTTTCAATGAATTTCCAGTTTTGGAAAAACAATCACTGTATGTAAGACTTTTTCATTAATATATCCAAGAAAACTACTAGAATAGTGTCATATATTTTGCTGACTTATATACTTACATTATCATAATTCCACTCTCATCAAGCTGCGCCTTTGTTTGTTGTGAATATGCACCCTCTAGTGGTGAAAATGACATACTCTGCCTTTAAAATGCAATCTTTAGTGTGAAAAGCAGCCATGTTGTAAGTACAAAAAGTTGTTGTTTTATACATCTAGTTAAATATTAGCTAAACTCTTACGCTCATTATAAACTTTTATTCGCACATTGACAAATTGTCTCCTAGCATTCCTTGTCATATCATTAATTATTTATCTCAGCATAATAAATCTCAGTTTCCAGTGTTTTAGAAGGTCATCGGGCTTAAACATCCCCAACCTCTTTGATCCCAAAACACAAATATTACTCCCTGCCCTGTGAGATCTGTTTCAGCAAAAGATGAGCTATGAATATTTATACCTCAACTCACACTCTTATTAGAAACAGCAACGAATATTCGTTCAATGAGCTTATCTGACAGGTGTGCGCCTTACATGATTGGGCGAAAGGGGGGGCATGCATATGCATGAGGCAGCCAATGGAGTGATGAATAAATTGGGGCTGTTGGAGGCTCAGAGAGACTTTTATAGAAAGATAAAGTGAACATGTCAGAGCAGCCAGCAGTGGAAAAGAGGTTGAGACGGAGGAGGTATTTATTGTTTCTACTGTTGAATCCGATCCAGGCGCCAATCTGAATATGTATATACTCATCTGCATAAACGTACAATGAGACTGAATAAGTGCTGATTTGTTGGGAAAGAACGAAAAGGAGGAGAGCAAAGTGAGAATAAAAGATGGGTGCGAATTAGAAACAAAGTAACATTGTTATGCTGTTTGTTTTGTTGTTGTTGTTGTTATTTGTTTAACCCCCTCCTTTTTTTCTCAGTATTCTTTAGTAAGTGAAATGCTGTTATCAGCATCACGCTTAACAGGTTCTTTGTCTCTTTTCATTTGGAGTGAGTTAGACAAGGCGAGAAGCGAAAAAAAAAAAAGGAGGTGTGTGAAAAAAAAGTAACAGGAGTCTTGTTCTTCCTGTCATGAACCTCGAAAATAAAAGTGCTGTCGATGAAAGAGTTTACTTTTGCCTATGTACATACAGCATATATATAACATTTGTTACTGTTATAATGAGCTAAGCATGGCACAAATTACTGCTAGACTTGGTCTGACATTTTGCTTTCATATGTCTTTTAGTAAAAGTACACATCCATACATTTCAATCTTTCATCGTGACATCAAATAGCACATCTTGAATGTCTCCCTGTTTTCGCTTGAGAACACACTCGGATTGATGTTAATTGGTGAAAAATATAAATCCAAGTACATAAACAGCCGCACAGAACATCTAAGCGACCACCTAGTGATACCCTAGAAACTTCCCAACACACCTTAGCAACCACCTTGGAAAGACTTGGAAATACACAGAATATCCAAGCATTATATAGCTATGATTTGCTACCTCAAATATATAATCAACCATTTACAAAATCCCTGAAACGCATATTATTCGGCCACATGACGGTACATTTGATGTTTATGGAAGGCAGGAGGTTCAGATATACATATATAAATATATATTTTTTTTAAATATGTAAACAGCACAGATTATTTTTTATATTTGTAGCAATTAAATTGGCAATTAAGTTTGTGCTAAAATGATCATTGCACACACATTGAATGCAAATCAGCGTTGATGTAACCATCGATGCTTTTTGATTACTAAGATGTATTTTGAGTCAAGAATAAAAGAAAAAATGGAAAAACTGAATCCTGAAATATTAAAATGTTAATAATAAAAATAATATAATATATAACATATAATAACTTTCTTAGAGCCAAAGTCATACTGTTGCAACCAGGGGTGTCACTAGCAATTTTAGGTCCTATGAAAGAATATTTGGGGTCCTTGCTAGAACTGATAATACTAATAACCTCTTGGGTCCCCCAAAAGTGCATGGGCCCTTAAGGCTGATTTATACTTTCGCCTGGTGTCGCGTCGTGGACCTCTGCTGACTGCACCCGCACCTCACGAAACAGACAAGGCTTTTGTACTTGACACGTTCGCCATTGTGATATTCTTTACAGCGACAGGGAGCAGTCAAAAGAAACCAACCGTAAAATCAGACAGATAAACATAGAAGTAGGAAGTTTCTGGAACTACGTCATATCATTAATATCATTCAAGATTTTTAAACTAATTATTTTTATTATTTTTATAAATTACTTTAATGATTATAAAGATTTTTATAACCATTGAAGATTTTTAAAATCAAACTTTGTTCCATCACTTCCTTTTTTTCATATCTCAGACTGTTCTACCTATTATAGTTCATTAAAATATTAATGACAACAGCACACAGGTTGCTCTACAAATATATTTGTTATTATGGAAAGAATAAAAGCAACAAAAAAAAGTAAACTTACTAAAAAATACTGACGTTTTTTATTATTTTTTTTATTTAGCACACTCCACAATTCACACATTACTGTCTGGCTAGTTTGTGTCTTCTACTTATATGCTAAAAAGGCAATAATGGTCCAACATTCCTGACCATTATCATCAATATACCCAGTAAAACAGGGCATCAGTATATTGTAAACCATTACGTTTAAATATTCTTTTCCAGTTATCAAAGAAATCATTTGTTACTTCATTTTAGTTTTGTAACTATTAAACTGTTTTAAATTTAAAATTGTAATATATTCATCAGTGTAAAACATATGAATGGAGTCTCAAAAAAATGTTTGCGCTCCACCAGCCTCCAGCAACCTCCGCAAACACTGCGATGACATCACAGTCGCCGCGCACACTCAAGCATACTAGCGGACATGTCAAGTATGAATTAGCCTTTAGAGTCATTCCAACTTACCCCCGTTTAGTGTCACCCCTGGTTGCAACCACCCATAGTATCAAGTTACCTTACTGAATATGCCCTATCAACCACCTAGAACACATATGAAACCACCTAACAATACTCTAGCAACCATACAATCACCTACCCTAGCAACCACTCAAAGAAATAGCAACAAGCAATACCCTAGCAACCACCCAAAAACATAGCAATGCAGTGGCAACCACTCAGAATGCCTCATTAATCTTTACCAACGTTCCAGTGAGAGGACATTTTACCCCTTATTTTCTAAAGATGTGTTAATCTTGTTTGCACTTACAATTTTTTGTATGTGTGTGTGTTTGTATGAGCACAGAGTCTCCACACTTCACATCAAAACCAAAGAGGTCTATGATTGCGGAAGTTGAAAAAAACATGGAACTTCAGTGTCATGCCAAAGGTAAGGCCCACCCACAACCCCGCCCCCTCGAATAGACACGCCTCTGTGTAGCACCTCTGTGTTTGACCACTTTAGAGTCATATAATACTGTACATGTCCTACATACACTTATATTGTATGAACAATTTTCCTGCAGTTCCCAGTGATGGGTTGCAGCTGGAAGGGCATCCGCTGCGTAAAACATATGCTGGATAAGTTGGCGGTTCATTCCGCTGTGGCGACCCCAGATTAATAAAGGGACTAAGCTGAAAAGAAAATGAATGAATGAATTTTCCTGCAGGAAACTATAATCCTCAAGGCCAAAGTTTATTTCACATTTTGAGTTTGTTTAAGTGAGCCTGATGCAAATATTGCATTTGTATTGTACATACATACTGTATATGCACTGCCTTTTTTATATGCAGTGTTGGGATTTAACTTGTTTAACTTATTTTGTTTAAAGGAACACTTTTTGGTAATAAGCTAATCTTATAACTCCCTTAAACAGTTGATGAGCATTTTTGAAGCCATTCAGCTGAACTTCAAGTCTGGTGAGAGCAGTTTTAGCTTAGCATAGACAATTAAATCGGATTAGAGCATTAGCATCTTACTCAAAATTCAATAAAAGAGTTTCAATGTTTTTTATATTTAAAGCTTTTTTGTAGTTATTCATTCATTCATTTTCTTATTAGTCCCTTTATTAATCTGGGGTTGCCACAGCGGAATGTACCGCCAATTTATTCAGAATATGTTTTACGCAGCAGATGCCCTTCCAGCTGCAACTCATCACTGGGAAACATCCATACACACTCATTCACTTATACACTACGGACAATTTAGCTTACCCAATTCACCTATACCACATGTCTTTGGACAGCCACGCAAACACGGGGAGAACATGCAAACTCCACACAGAAGTGCCAACTGACTCAGCTGGGGCTTGAACCAGTGACCTTCTTGCTGTAAGGCGATTGTGCTACCCACTGCGCCACCGTGCTGCCCTATTTTACAGTTATGTACAATTAAAAATTAAAAGTTGCTATTTACTAGGTTGATATGGCTAGGAACTATATTTTCAGTTTGACGTAATAATCAAGGAACTTTGCTGCTGTACCATGGTTGCAGCAGGCACAATAAAATTCAAGCTGGGTCAAGCTCTAAATAGGAAAATGGCCATAATCCTTCTTTATTTTTCTTTTTTTGTGCGACATGCTAATTGTCTAATCCGATTCAATGATTTATGCGAAGCTAAAAGTGCTCTTGCCAAATCTGAACATTAGCTAAATATATAAAAAAATGGTAAAACTCAACTTTTGAACTTTTTTAGCTCCAAAATGAGCCCATTTACAAAGAAAATGGAGTGTCATGATATTTTATTATCATTCTTTTGGCTGATGTTGTAACCAAATGTATCTTTTAGAAGTGTAATGTTGGGATGCTTGTATTTAGCATGTCCCAGTTTGCTTTCGAGTCGCTATTTGCTACAAAATGTCTTTGAGTTTTTGTGCTGAGTCGACCACAAGATTTGCCGTCATCAAAGCCGTTTGTCGCCTCACAAACTTGACCTTTCCGCCAAGCGCCCACATCAACCTCTGCTCATTTTCTCAACGTGGCCTTATTTGAATTCATCTTTATTTAATTGACTAAATGAGTGATCTGGAATAAGCGGTCAAGTACATTAGAAAAGGCGACCGAGGCGCTAATGGCATTAGCCGCTAATTGGTGTCAGCGTTCATACTACGTTAGGATCTAGTTAAAAGACATTAGGTATATCATTGGCTCACAGGGCAACGGAGGAGTTGAAAATCCTTTTAACAAGCTGCGCAAATCTGACCTACATTTCAGCAACAAAGTGCCAAGTGTCTAAAAGTTACACTTTTCATGGCTTCTAACAAGGGAAATTCGTAAAGAGAGACCTCAAACGCTTCTTTCTTCTCCCCTTCTTTCTTTCGTAATATTTTTCCTCCTTTTTTGAACAGAAATCTGGACAGTTTCTCGCCAAACTTTTTGGAAGTACTGAGACTTTTCCTTTTCATGTGGCAGAGATTGTACCTCTTGCAATTTACACTTGCCGTGAATCTCGACTCGTTCTTTTTGCACTTTCGCAAGGGTGTGAAGCTGAGTTTGCATGCACTTTGTCATAAACTGTCAGAAATTTAATTACAGCGAGCTTGTTTTTGACAGGCTTATTTTAACATCCTTGTCTTGCATCCCTGTGGGTGTGACACGACTCTCAACGCCGAGACTCCTCTGCTATATTTGACCTTTTAAATTGTTGAGCTGTAGGATTTATCCATGATATACTCTATCATTTGCATGCAATGATGAGCATATCATGAGTTGCTTCAGACCAACTTAATTTACAATTATTGCTAATACGCATAATTGGCGTTTTATTCATTTATGCGCTCTCTTCTTGATTTCTCACTCATGCTTTTCTCTTGATCTCCCTCACTTGCACTCTCTCTTTTTTTTTTGGCGGTGAAGCATGTCAAAATTTTATTGGAAGTTTAATCAATCAAAGCCATTTTATTAGATTAAATTTTCATTAATTAAAGCAAAGTGTACCCTGATGAAGGTTTATTGATGAAAACGTTAACTTTGGGATAAATCAAGCTCTCTGTGTGGGTGTGTGGCTGCTTTGGTAATAATTTTCTCTTCTACCAAATGTCATGTGGCACTCGTGTAAATCTGCACTGTAAGAATTTGGGCTAGCTGCATATATACTGAGATGGATTTATGCATATGCATTCAAGGAATGTGCCTGTGCTTGCATGGTCAGATTGGACTCGATTACAATGCTAAACTATACCCTGGGATGCGTTTGTATATTATATTATATTATTAATTCATTTTCGGCTTAGTCCCTTTATTAATCTGGGGTCACCACAGCGGAATGAACCGCCAACTTATCCAGCATATGTTTTTATGCAGCGCATGCCCTTCCAGCCGCAACCCATCACTGAGAAACATCCATACAGGTGGTTGTGCTACCCACTGTGCCACCGCGTGGCCCATAACTACAGTTTTTGATTAAAATAAATTTTGTATTTTATTTTGTTAATAAATAATGTAACTGAAATCCTGTAACATATTTTTTCTGTCACTTTTGATCAATTTAATATGTCTTTGGGATGTGTAAAACAAAAAGTGAGTATTTTTTTTCACCAAACTTTTAAAAAGTAGTGTATTATCCACAAAAATATTAAGCAGCACAACTGTTTTAAACATTGATAAGTATAATACATATTTTTTCAGCATATTAGAATGATTTCTAAAACTTGGAGAAAGGACGCTGAAAATGACGGCTTTGCCATCACATGCTAAATAAATTATGTATAATAGTGTATGTTTATTTAAGATCTATGATAGCTGCTGAAACATCTTGTCATGCTTAATGTATTATTCAGGGGTTCCCACACCGAAGCTGGAGTGGTTCAAAGATGCTGTCCCGCTTTCCACACTCAACAACCCTCGATACAAGCTCACCTCCTCCTCGATGGTTCTTCAAGTGCGGAGAATCCAACCAGACGATGCCGGAATATTCCAGTGCTTCGCTGAAAACACAGCCGGAGAAATCCAGACACACACCAACCTGGTCATCACAAGTAAGATCAGAAATATCTCATCCAACAAATCTGCCATCATTTACTCACAAACCTTTATGACTGATTAACTTTTTTGACAGTTTTTGTTGCCAGTCGCCACCAGCATTTTGGATGATTTTTGCCCAAGTATGATGGCATATTACAAACATGAGCATATTACATGTAAGGGATAAAATACTATGAAATATATAACTGGTTGGGTAAAATAATCACAGCTCAATAGGCTGCTTTATAAGAAGGACTTTATTCTGTGAAAACAACCACCTGGATGTACTTTATCCTGCTTTTTAAATGGCTACTTGCTACAAAATGTAAGCTGAAAACGGGGAGAACATGCAAACTCCACACAGAAAGGCCAACTGACCCAGCCAAGGCTCGAACCAGCGACCTTCTTGCTGTGAGGCGATCGTGCTACCCACTGCGCCACCGTGAGGCCTAATTTTGAGTTGTGCATAGATATAAATAAAGGTTTGTTTAAACCTGTATTTTTTTATAGTAGTAATAAATAAACAAATAAATAAATGCATACATACATACATATCCCAATGGCTTTTTAAAAAGAGAAATGACTCTTTGCTGAAAAAAGGTTCCGACCCCTGGTGAATTCAAAGTACCAAAATAAGCCTATGTTATTAGTTTTAATGGATATTATCTATGAATAACATACCTTGGAGTTCCGTGACTGACCAATCAGAATCAAATATTCCAGACAACCGTGTAACAAATAAAAAAAA
>CAIGQW010005009.1:4696617-4711648 GCA_903798125.1 Danio choprae | reverse complement strand
ATTACTTTCCCAGTGATGGGTTGCAGCTGGAAGGGCATCCGCTGTGTAAAACATATGCTGGATAAGTTGGCGGTTCATTCCGCTGTGGCGACCCCTGATTAATAAAGGGACTAAGCCGAAAAGAAAATTAATTAATTAATTAATTAATTACATTATACTTGACCCATCGTCTGAGGTGTCTTCTTAGCAGTATATAAAACAATAATAGCTTCTTATTAAATATATGTATATAGTTCGCCACAGTGGAATGAACCACCATCTATTCCAGCATATGTTTTATGCAGCAGATCCCCTTCCAGCCGCAACTCAGTATTGGGAAACACCCATACTCTCTCACATTCACACACACACTCATACACTACGGCCAAATTAGTTCATCCAGGAAACCCATGCGAACACGAGAAGAACATGCAAACTCCACACAGAAATGTCAACTGGCCCAGCCGGGACTCGAACCAGTGACCTTCTTGCTGTGAGGCGATAGTGCTAACCACTGAGCTACCGTATAACCTTGTATAGTTTCATATTAGTTAAAAACAAATGCGTGTTGCCTGTTACAGTTTGTCAACTGGGCTACTGTTTAGCACAGTGGAAATATTTCACACACTTTAGGCTCTTTTGTTTTGCAAAAAATGTATTGTTCAAAAACAGTAACTGGGGCTAATCATTTGGTTTGTAATGTGTACTGAACTAAAAGCCTTGTACCGAATGGTTGAATAAGAATACCTGTAACGTTACTATTATGATCACCAGCAATGTAGCCCTACGGATCGCTGGAGAACACTCCCTGTCATTCTAACAAACTACATATAGTCTAAGGAATCAGTCTTAACGAGCTTCAGCTGTGAGTGTGTAATCACTTCCGGTGAATGATGGGATATGTAGTTTGTTAGAATGACAGATAGTGTTCCCCAGCTATTCGCGAGGGCTACATCACTGGTGGTCATAACAGTTACACCTGTATGAATGTATCCTTTTGTAAGTACTGTATAAATGACATATTAACATGATGATTCATTATTATTTTCAAATATTTTTCACACTGATGGAATAATTGAAAAAAAAAATATTGCTGTTTTATTTTAAGTGTCTGAACACTTGTGTCTCTTAGTGTCAATTATCTGTCTTGTTTTGATGTTAGGCATGTCACCATCGTTTACCACACCTCCTTCTGACATCACGGTGACTGACGGCACATCAGCTGTGTTCACCTGTGACACATCTGGTGCCCCCAAACCTGCCATCATCTGGAGAAAAGGTTTGTAACTTTACTTTCACCCTCGTTCTCACATCATTTACAGTTGAAGTCAAAATTATTCGCTCTGGTTTTTTTTCTTTTTTAAATATTTCCCAAACGATGTTTAACAGAGCAAGGAATTTCTCACAGTATTTCCTATAATATTTTTTCTTCTGGAGAAAGTCTTATTTGTTTTATTTTGGCTACAATAAAAACTGTTTTGTTTTTTTTACATTTTAGGGTCAATATTATTAGCCCCCTTAAGCAATGTTTTTCGATTGTCTACAGAACAAATCACTGTTATACATTGACTTGTCTAATTACCCTAACTTTAACCTAATTAACCTAGTTAAACCTTTAAATGACACTTTAAGCTGAATTCTGGCATCTTGAAAAATATGTAGTCAAATATTATGTACTGTCATCATGGCAAAGATAAAAGAAATCAGTTTAATAGAAATTAGTTTAAAACTATTATGTTTAAAAATGTGTTTAAAAATATATATTTTTTCCGTTAAACAGAAATCAGGGGGATAAACAGGGGGGCTAATAATTCTGACTTCAACTGTACAGTACATGCTTACATGTCAAACATCAGTGCAGTTTTGTGTCTAAACTCTATGAATCTTGCAGGATCTCAAGTGTTAGCGAGCGGATCGGTGCAGACGCCTCGTTTCACTCTGCTGGAGTCCGGAGGCTTACAGATACTACCCATAATGCCAAGCGACGCAGGGAATTATACATGCCTGGCATCGAACACTGAGGGACTGGTCAACGCCACCGTGGCCCTGACAGTCTTAAGTACGAAAGTGCAAATATTGTGAAAAAATATGTAGTTGTTAATGATTGGAAAGTACAAACAACATTAGAGTACTTAAAATTCAGAGGACTCAGGATTGCAGACAATTTATGAACATGCCTTTTATCAGCAGTCATTGTTTGGCTTAATTGCCACATTCATTAGCTGGTCTGATTGTAAAGCCATAGCGGAGCACGGTATTTGTGAAATGTTAAGTCTTTTGCAGTAATTTCACACAGGGAAAAGTGTCATCTTGAAATCCCAAGGCCTCAGTTTATCTTGCTCTGCATGCTTAATGATGCTGATGTTGGTTTACGCTGCATGGAGGAGCATAGCTGACAACCGGCCTAAATAACGGTGTTATTGGATCAGGCACTTAAAAAGGAAAAGCAAGACGTCTCTCAAATTAAACCTGGAGAATACAGTCAAGCCCGAAATTATTCATACCCCTGGCAAATTCTAACTTGAAGCTTTGGTTTAAATGTAAATAAAAGCTGAGAAACACTTTTTTTCCATAATGATGCCTCTTGTACATTGTCTTATTATCTTTTGGGAGTCATTTCTGGTAAAAAAAAAAAAAAAAAGAAGCTTTCTGGTTGAATAAAAGTAACTTTAAGTCAGAATTTGCCAGAGGTTTGAATGATTTCGGGCGATTTATATTTATATATGATATATAATACACAACTATGAAATAGAGAGAACACTAGACAATTGTCAGTTTCTCTGGATTGTTTAGGCATCCGTTTAGTCAAATGGTAATATTTGATTTATTCCAATCCTCCATTCACATGGAGCATTAATTATTTACTTTGAATAAAGTGACATCAAGCGTTACTAAAATTAATTGTGGGTTCGTCGAGTTGCGTTGGGTTTGTTGCTCATGGCAGAAGTTGCAAAACTTTTAACTTTTCAAAACCCAACTCAGGCATCAGCCAGTCAGATTGCAAAATATGCAAACTGCAGATGCTAGCCAATCATGTTTGTGCACCACTAGAGAATAGTGGTTCATCAAAACGCAGGAAAAGCTTATTATCGTGGTTGGTACCTAATCGCCTGGTGCTTTATGATCAATCCTTATACATATCAGGACTCGTATCGTATGGGGATATGGTGTACTGTATGTTTGGTTGTCGTCACCATGACAGTCATGTTAGCATGAAGCATATATACACACTGAAAACAATGATTCATTGGATTACATTGGATTTTGTTATGGTAAGTGGTTGCAAACAAGTTATATGGGCTGAATGTAAACAAACAAATGAAGTTGAACATTACTACATTTAATTTGTTTGTTTAAATTCAGCCCATATAAATTGTTTGCAACCACTTACCTTAACAAAAGTGTAAATCCAATGAATCATTTTTTTCAATGCACGTATATACAGTGCATATATACTCACACACACACATACACAGTAGTCAACATTTGAAGTGGATCAAAAAAGTTGATCAAAATTGTCCTAAGACAAGAATGGGTGTTGTTCAACAGTTTTAGGACAGCTCTGATGAAAGGTTTTGATCCACTTTAATGCTGACTGCTGTATTTACTGGACGAAAGTCAACTTTAACTTTTCAGCTGACTTCAACTGAAAATGAAAACCAAAAGCTACACAGCGTGCATCAGTATGTTGTATTTGGAGTTGTTTTGTCGTAACAATAGCACCAGCATCTGGAGCAGTGGCTCACTGCGTGCAACTTTCTGATGTCATCCATTGAGCACCTAAATTAATGAAGACTCCCATTGGCCAGAATATGTGGGTGTTTTTAAATGAGGTTTAAATTACAATTTTTTTTCTATTTATTTCTGTAATAGACTTCATTAACATTATATTAAACCAAGCAAGTCTTTTAAGCTTGTGAATACGTGGAATTGTAACAATCTATTTCCCATTGTTCAGACAACAGTCCCATTGTCTCTGTGCATTACACTGGCTGAAAGCGTTGTTATGTTGAAAATATTACATGCATTAGCTTTAATCAAGTCGATTGGACCCAGTGGGTTGTTTGTGTGAAAGAGAGAATTTGTTCATTTGCTATAGCCCTGCTATATGTTCATTGAGACGCAGTGTGAATATTCAAACGTTCATGCTTTGTAAATTCCATTCTGTTTTCCTAATGAAGCTGTCAGTGTGAATTACCTAATAGGGTTAAAAGAACTGTGAAAAATGGTTAAACTGTGGCGTGATTTTGTCCTAAACTGCATTTTATTAATCAGGTCGAACCTTCATTTCCACACCCCCTGAGGATCAGCGTGTCATCAAGGGAACCACCGCTGTACTGCACTGTGCAGCAACCCATGACCCCAGAGTCACCGTCAGGTCAGAGCTCCAGCTCACATACATGTTGGGAAACACAGCTTTACACTCAGAAGTAAAGCTACAGAATAGTCACTGGGGAGATACCTTTTCATATGGTACAGTTTTGTATTTTTAGGGACCAATATATATACCCCTGAGTTACACCATAAAAAATAGTTGCTTCCTTACTTTTTTTTAAGTTGAGTCTAATTAATTTTGCAAGACGTTTAAAGTTATATTGACTAAAATGACTTAAAGAATCAAGTTAAATTTGTGTAACTTCAAAAATAAATCATGATGAACTTATTACAATTAGTTACCGTAACATAAAAGCATATGTTGTCGTGACTTACTGATCATCTAATTTTTTTACAGTGAACCAATATGGACCTTTTAGCTATATTGTACCGCCCCAGTAACAGCGTTTGTACCTCTTTGTAATTTATTAGAGAATATATCAGTGAATTGACAATGGACAATTTCTGATTGAGATTTATTTGGGAAGGATCAGTTATGTCATTTTACTGGAGTCATGCACACATCATGTAAAGCGTACAGAGCGCTTCTCCAATCTTAAAATAACTTTAGGGTGCAAAATTAACTGAAACAGTCAGTTACGCTCATAAGATACTTTTATGCTGTCACGTACAGCAAATCCACTTTACATGTAAAGTTAAAATCAATTGCTTAATAAAATACTCTTGACACATTAAAATGGAAAGCCTGTACAAATTCAACAGCTTGTGAAAAGTAAAAAAAAACAAAAAACATTATATCTACTGGAATATTTGTGTCATTTTGCTCACAAGGCTTATAACTGTATATGAATTAGTTGATGTTATTATGCTTCACCTCGGCCATCAGCCAATCACTGCAATTCTGATCATGGTCGATATAATCAAAAAATGGACCCCAGAATACCCTAGTAACTGAATAGCAACAATCTGGCTAACAATCCAAACATCCTAGCTTATATTCTTTGAATAAGCACTAATGCCATGCTTGCAAATGTGCATTGGCTGCACGATGTGACATTTGAAAAAAATCTTTGGTGGAGGTAGAAGTTGACATGCTTTGACATTTAAATTTCACGAACTTTGAAAAACTGTCTTCTTTGTGAGGTTTGCATTGTTTTAGACAATTAGTGATGCTAAGTCAAGCATTAGTGTTACTAATAAGCAACCAACTGAAGTACTTTTCTAAACTTATTGAACAGGCACTTCAACTATTTTGCAAATGCTGCATACATATTATTCTATATTAGATGCACATCAAAACTAAGTTATGTGACTTTACCCAGTCAATTCTGAAATATTTGCTCAGATGATTGGATCTTTTGTACCTCCATTGTGTGCCATGCATGCAGTTACCTTGGAAATATTGATTTTGTTTCTTTGAGCACATTGGATGGAAAACAAAATACCTGACCTTGCTTTAAGTACTGTATTCAATACCTTTCAGCAGTTTTGGATTATTAAGAAATTAATACTTTTATGCGATAAGGATGCTTTAAATTGGTTTTAAAAATGACAGTAAAGACTTCAACCATGTTGTAAATAATTTTGGTATCAAAACATGCTGTTTTTTTTTACTTTTAATTAATGAAAGAACCTTTAATTAATGAAAGACCAAAAGCTCATTTAATTTCCACCACAAGTCATAAATGTAAACAATATTTCTTGAACACCACTTCAGCATATTTGAATGATTTCTGAGTCATATGGCACTCAAAACTGGAGTAATGATGCCGAAAATTCAGCTGTTATCACAGAATAAATGACATTGCATTACATTTGAGAATGTATTAAAATAGATTTATAATGTAATACATACTGTTTACAGTATTTCATTCACTTTGCAGCTTTAATGATCATAAAATATTTGATCAAAAACCAATATCACCAACCATAAAGTTTTTGAGCTTGAGTAAGTTTATAATTATACTGATTTTGAAATGTTTTTTGCTGTATAATGATTTATGTACTATTGTTGCAGCTGTCAAATCAAATTCTTTGATTTTTTTAATTCTGAAAAAAACCTGCTTGATTGAGTTATGGTCTTTAGCACCACTTTACTTTACTTTAATATATCTGTCAACACAGTTCAGTTGGTTGCCAGAAATCATTGTTTGGGATAATGGTTAAAGGGTTAGTTCACCCAAAAATGAAAATTCTGTCATCCTTTACTTACCCTTGACTTGTTCCAATCTAATTTGTGTTTTTTGTTTTGTTGAACACTGATTTCTATAGTATTTGTTTCCCTAGTCTGGATGTCAAAGGTTATATGTAGGGCCAGACAGAATCTGCGGACATTTTTTGCTATTTCTGCACAGAATTTTGTACAAAAATAAATCTGTGGATTTATGCGAAATGATTTCGGAGTATCATAACTAAAAACTTAATATATGAAATAAAAAAAATAACACATTTTTATCCTTATTTAATGTTTGCAATGCAAATCCAATTACATCCACTTAAAGCAAGTATCTTATATGATAAATCTACTAAAAGACATAAAATATTACTTTACAAACTGTATTGTAAATAAATCATATGGACATTTTCATATTTAAAACCTGAATAAATATAAATTTACACACATTTACACAAGTAAATAAATAGTGATGGGTTTAAAATCTGTGGAAATCTGCGGATTTCTGCATGTGCTGATGTGGGCCTAGTTCTAGGTTTCCAACATTCTTCAAAATATCTTCTGAACAAAAAGATTCAAAGCGGTTTGGAACAAGTCAAGGGTAAGTAAATAATGACATAAATCTCTTTAACCATTATCCAAAACAATGTTTTCTGGCAACCAACTATGCTAGCTGTACCATTAAACCATTTTAGCACCCATGCAGATGAAAACTAACCATTATGAAATGAACTATTTATTTCTTCTCTAAGGGATAAAACTGGTATACCCAGCTTACCCATCGTGTTCGGGTCATTATCAAGTGCATAAAGAAGAGAGGCCTTCATACAGCATCTGATGTGCTCCGTCTCACGAGGCTAAGAGTGTTTTCTGCAGGTCTTATAGGAGTGTGATATTTTTGGTGGATTATGAGTCATCACAAAGACTCTCGTTCTCCTCAGATATTCATGGAAGAAAGGAACCAAGCCGCTGAGCGTGTCAACTGGTGGGCGAGTGTCAATGAAGGAGGGTTCACTCCAAATCAGCCAGACGTGGTCCGGAGACATCGGAGACTACACCTGCAGGGTCATCTCACCAGCTGGGAATGACTCCAAAACCGCCCGACTGGAAGTCATGTAAGCAGAAATAGACACACAGAGCCAACATGCACGCTCAATAGCAAACGCTCGCTCGTACAGTATAGTACAGCACAAAAAAATATCGCTACGTATAAACTCGGAGTGCTATTGTAGGAGAAAGATGCTTGGATCCCAGCTGTTATTCTGAAGCCAAAAGAACCATCCAAAAATGGGCTGTAATGATAGGACAGAGGATGGAGCAGCTGTGAGTGTGTGTGTGTGTGTGCGCGTGTGTGTGGCAGCAGGAAGATAAAGCGAGAGTGGAATAAGATAGGCTTGATGCCCAAGGCCAAGATCATCTCCTTTGACGACTAGCCAATGTTGCTACACTTCTGCGGCATCAGGATCTAATTAAGCACGCACACACCACACACACACGCACTTAGATATTAATTACTGCTTCTACATGGCTGAATGTTGGTCTCCCACAGATTGTCGTATAGATGGATGCAGAGGAAAATCTCATCGATCTTTGAAGTTGATGAAATGCACAGAGTAACACGGATGACAGACGAAATGCGCCGCATGCTTAATTGGGTGCTTTTGAAAATATTATTTGCAATCAGAAAGACACAAACATCTAAAACACCTAAAAACTTGTCTTTTGTGTCAATCACTTTTATAGCTCTTTCTAAAGCAGGTTGGGTTAATGTATATACTGTACATTCAAAAGTTTTGGATCAGTACGATTGTTCATTTAGTTTGTCAAGGAATTACTTTTTTTTTTGGCAGGAATGTATTAAACTGATCAGACTTTTGCAGTATGTTTTGCTCAAACTTTATTTTAAGGTACAATCCCTGCTATTAACAAGCCACTAGCTAAGACGTTTACCTCAATAACCTATTAATTTGCTTATTAATACTTTTTAATGTAGTATTAAGGATTTAATAATTTTAAGGATTATCTTAATCTTGTTTATTTTAAATATAGCTGACTACTGCAAACATATTTTGTTCTTTATTTTTGCAAAAAAAAATATTTAAAGGGCATTTTCATTTTAAATTTCACTTTCATCAAATGTTTCAAAAGCAATCCAACAGTGCAATATGTAAAAATTTATGTTGAATATGTTGAATTTATTTTATTATGATTGGCAATATGCATTAATCTTATAAAACATATGAGTCAAAACACTGAAAACTAATATGGAAGTGAAAAATAAGGCATGGCTATTAGCAGTGGGACATAAATAACTTTTACTTTTGTCCCCACAGGAACTCTTGCCATTTAAACTGAAAAACACTGAGATTTCAAACTCAAGGATGTGTTATTGCACTAAATAACCTGTAGATTGATCATTAGTGTGACACATGAAAAGAGAAACACAACTTGTAATAAGGAAAAAAAATAACCACTACAAGGGGCAGCGCGGCGGCGCAGTGGGTAGCGATGTCGCCTCACAGCAAGAAGGTTGCTGGTTTGAGCCTCAGCTGGGTCAGTTGGCATTTCTGTGTGGAGTTTGCATGTTCTCCCCATGTTCACGTTGGTTTCCTCCAAGTGCTCCAGTTTCCCCCACAAGTCCAAAGACATGCGGTATAGGTGAATTGGGTAAGCTAAATTGTCCGTAGTCTATGTGTGTGAATGAGTGTGTATGGATGTTTCCCAGTGATGGGTTGCGGCAGGAAGGGCATCTGCTGCATAAAAAAATATGCTGGATAAGTTGGCAGTTCATTCCGCTGTGGCGACCCCAGATTAATAAAGGGACTAAGCCGAAAATGAATTAATAATATAATATAATATACAAACGCATCCCAGGGTATAATTTAGCATTGTAATCGAGTCCAATATGACCATGCAAGCATAGGCACATTCCTTGAATGCATATGCATAAATCCATCTTGGTATATATCCAGCTACTGGATAAGTTGGCGGTTCATTCCGCTGTGGCGACATTTGATTAATAAAGGGACTAAGCCGAAAAGAAAATGAATGAATGAATGAATAACCACTACAATGATTTACTTTTTGCACAGAAATTTGGAGCTAACTGCGGGACACTGTCCCAAAATCACATGATATTTGACAGCTCCATCAAGGGGTGCATGCTGAATGTGCTGTTATAGCCTAAAAATCAAATGTTGTCAGGGCTTCGAGAAAATCGCTTTGTTACTTTCGTCCCATGTTACTTTTGTCCCTGCTCTCCCCTACTAATAAACAGCATTATGTTATTAATAAGCAGATAATAGGCCAGTAGTTATTTGAAATTGGTACTTTAACTAAAGCGTTACCTAATTTCTCTGCATCGAATAAATTAAGCTTTCTGTTAATCAAAGAGTCCTGAAAAAATGGATCCCGATTTCCACAAAAATGTTAACCAGACTAACTATTTTCGTCATTGATAATAATAGGAATTGTTCCTCCTAACACGCGACGAGACAAGATTCCAGCAACAAGCAATTTTTGCTGTCTGCACCAAACGCGATGCGAGATCTAAATTGATCGAAACAGACTTTTGCAGTTTGCTATAAGTTTTTTAACTTTGTTTTAAGGTACAATTCCTGCTATCAACAAGCCATTAGCTAAGTATTAATTAATTAATAATGTATTAATTTGCTTATTAATAGTTTTTAAGGTAGTATTTGGTTTTAGATATCGGGTAAAATTAGGGATGTAGAATAAGATCATACTATATATTAATTATTGGCTGCACGGTGGCTCAGTGGTTAGCGTCACCACACACAAGAAGGTCGCTGGTTCCAGTCCCGGCTGGGCCAGTTGGCATTTCTGTGTAGAGTTTGCATCTCTCCTCATGTTCGCGTGGGTTCCGTAGTTTATGAGTGTGTGTGAATGCGAGAGTGTATGGGTTTTTCCCAGTACTGGGTTGTGGCTGCGTATGCTGCATAAAACATATGCCGGAATAGTTTGTGGTTCATTCCGCTGTGGCGACCCCTGATAAATAAGGGACTAAGCCGAAAGAAAATAAACGAATGAATATTTATAACAAGCAGATGATAAGCCAGTAGTTAGTGGGAATCGGTACTTAAACTAAAGTGATACCTATTTTTTTTTGCATCAAACAAATGAAGCTTTCTGTTAATCAAAGAGACCTGAAAAAATGGATCCAGATTTCCACAAAAATGTTAAGCAGAGTAACTATTTTCAACATTGATAATAATAAAAAAACACCGCTGTCTGCACCAAACTCAACGCAACATGGCAGAAACATTTAAATACCAGCCACTGCACTCCCAACGAAATGGTAAAGGCTTTTAATCGAATTAATACACATTAAACCTCTTTAACATTATTAATAGGCTATTGAGTGGCTGAGGTTGTTGATTTGAAGTTCTGACTTTCATTTTCCAACCTTTTGACAGGGTTTTTTTTTTACGTTTTTTTAAGATCTGAGGTAAGCTATCTGCTTCTACTTTCAGTAGCATGGCAATAAACTCTCATTTAAACTCACGTTGGTAGCATTTAACACTTAATAAAGTGCATAATCTGTACCTAACTTGATCATTATTATATAGTATATGCTGTTGTTCTGGTGCGACGTCAAGTTTTGCACATCGCAGGTGAAGATGGTCAAGACAAAAACTCCTTTTAACATGGAAAAGATACCTTTGGTCGCATGTCACAGTGCTGCATCACATGTAGTTATAGCAAACGGTGTAAGTCAGCAAATTACAATGGTTTTGGAAAGATCGCGTCTGCCATTGGTCAGCGAAACAAATAGTCCCACCATATACAGCAGTCTTGCTTTGTTGCTATTCTTTTTGGTAGAAAAAACCTACAGTCGAAGCTTAAATGTTGTTCTTATAACACAAATCATTTGCCTGCAAAAACAAGTGTAGCTCGTGAAATCCAATTCCTAGTGCTCAACTGTGAGAAAAGCTGAGAAATATTACAAATCATAAATCGCACGAAGCATAACCATAATAAACTGTGTGATTTGCAAATGTGCTTACCAGCCTGCATTGTAGCACAATTCTTTTAGCACTACTTAGCGGAACGCATAATAAAGCAATATTTAATTTAAGACACGTTTGTCAGTGTTCGTCCACGTCATCCTTTATGTCATGTGCTTTCTTTGTCCTTCTCCCGCCACTGTCATTGTTAATCTGTTCCACCTGCGTTCATCCCTTCTGTGTCATCTGTGTAATCACTCTGCCCTCTATATATACCCTTTCGTCTGTGTCCTTCGTGGTCTGGTATTTTGGTTCGTGTGGGTCTGGTATTGTATTGTCTTACGTGATGTCCTGTCTGCCCGTTTCCCGTGTCTGTCGTCAGTAAGTGTTTGTATCAATAAATCCGTCCTTTTGTTAATCCCGTGTTCCTGCCTTGTTATGTCCAACAGTGCGCGTGACAACGTTATTCTGTGAGGGAAAAAATACTGGGTTCGGGCTGACTGTAGAAAAAAACTACTACTGTAGAAGCTGACATTTAAATTATGGGATACAAATTGAAAACACATGCTATTTGAATAATAACAATAATACCTTTGACAGTCGCATTAAGATAACAGAGCACCACAATATACTTCTACCTTTAATATTACAGCCTGCAAACTGTTAGAGAGAAAAAAAAACTCATCCGAAGGTTGAAGGGGAGGCAATGCTTCACATGCTAATGTGATTTCACAGACTTTCAAGTTAATCTCATGCAGTGGACAGGTCCTCTCATTACCACATGTTAGAGGATGGAGGAGCAGTTCTTCGCTTTAAACAATGTTAGATGTTATTGCATATTTAGGCTGTTGTGACAGATGGCGAAAACTCTCTCGCACATATTACAAGCTTCTCCAAAGGACATAATTGCGTTAAGTGATATTGTAATGTAGTTTTTGTAAATGTAATGTTGTTGAAGAAAGAGTGGAACTTTTGATTTGGCAACAGCAGAAAGTGATAGTTAAAAAAAAAGCCTTCAGGCATTATTTATCCATACTCATGTTGTTCAAAATACTACTTGAATCAAAACTGTTAAATGTTCATGCTGCTCTTTAACAATACATGCTGCTCCTTCAACTCCAAAAATGTGACCCTGGATCACAAAACCATTCGCAATCGTTTGTTTTTTGTTTTTGTTTTAATTTAGATACATAACTGAAATCTTCATTAATGTATGGTTTTTAAGGATTAGAGATACAACTAATTAAATATCTGTAATCTGAGATTGAAAAAAAATGCCTTTAAAGTTCACTAAACTTGTCACATAAAAGTCCTCCTCTAAATGCATGGATGGAAATTACAATGGAAATGTATCAAATGGAGCATGTTACCACATTTGTAAATCAGAAAATGGAACAATTTATTTCATTCTGGGAAAAATGGACCAATTAAACAACATCACATAGACCAGATTTTTATTTCTTAGTTTAAAATGTTATGGATCACTCCCAGCATAGTATTGTTAGTGGTTTCGTCGCTGATATAGCTTTTTTTCCTTTTTATCTTATTTATTTATTTATTTTTTACTTATTTTTCTTTTCATGTATATCATAAATTTACATTCGCACAAAAAAGCAAAGCATATATCGCTGAAAGAGAAAGTAGTTGTACATAATTTGTACTTAAATTTTTTGAGTATTCAGATGTATGATCTCTGACATGTATTTGATGTAGTGTAATACTATTTAAGGAAAAAAATAAAAGATAATTAAAAAAATAAAGTTCACTAAACAAAGTTCTTATCAATCCAACTTATGAATTGAAAATTGAGTTTTGATATATTTACAGTAGAAATAAAAAAGCAATCTTCATGGAACATAATCTTTAATGAATAATTCATAATTTTTGGCATAAAATATATATATAATTTATATTATATTTTAAAATAATGAACAATAATTTTGACCTATGCAATGTATTTTTGGCTATTGCCAAAGAATATACCCATGCAACATAAGACGTTTTTGTGGTCCAGGGTCACAAGTGAAAGATCTTCCATAAAAGCACAATAAAAGTTGTCATTTTTCCACATTTAAAGTGTTTTGCCATAATTGTCACTTGCAGAACTGATATTATTCAGAATATCCTCTTTTGTGTTCTATTCAAGTGTTCAGTTATAAAGGATTGGCCATCAAAGATGTAAAATACTTTTTTATTGAGTACAACATTAAATAAATGTTTAGCTAAAACCTTCTCCTTGGTAATTCACAAAACACTAAAGCAACTGAACCCTATTGTAAAATGTCACCAATATTATAATATTATTAAATGGAGGTTATATTTTCTCAGGAATAGAGGGTTTTTGTTGACACATTTTCTCAAGCACAAAATAAAAATTCTACATGCTATCTCAAGCATTTTAATGTACTTTTGTCAAAGAATCGTTCTGTATAGGATCTTTTTGAGACGCCACAAACGCTGTGCAGCCATAAAGAATGCCTTTTTCTTGCGTTAGATTTTTATTTAATTTATTATTATTATTATTATTTTTGTAATTATGCTTCTATCTACCCACCATTTGTCCTCCACTGAACCCGAGAAGCTTCGATTTGAAAGAACATACTTTAACAAAGGCACAAATCTACAAAGGGCATGTATTTGAACATACAAGCCTAAAGGCTATTTATGCTCTCTGAGTCAAACATCTTTATCAGCATTGCTCATTGTTAAGGTGAGGGATTTGAACTGATAACCCCAATAAACATAACTCGTCCTACACTTTTCTAAACCTGACTTACACAATTGAAGCAGAAGAAAAACATGTATTTCTGACGTCTAGTTCTGTAGAGCAAAATTGAAGTTGAAATTTGAGAACTGTGTCTTAAAATGCATTTAGAGTTAAGGTAAATTGGAGATTGATAAGATTTCGTTTTATCTGTATTTGAATGACTGTATTTTTGACCAAATAAATACAGCCTCAGTGAACTTCAGCAACAGTCTTTAGCATATGTAGATGATTCTGATTTAACATACCTTCAGTTTACATATTTAAATTCACAGGGCAAATGATAAAATAG
Source organism: Danio choprae (assembly GCA_903798125.1). Taxonomy (NCBI): domain Eukaryota; kingdom Metazoa; phylum Chordata; class Actinopteri; order Cypriniformes; family Danionidae; genus Danio; species Danio choprae. Next base: position 4,697,138 of record CAIGQW010005009.1, on the reverse strand, counting down.
TTCAGATTTGAATTTGATGTTTGAGTTTTGTACTTGAATTGTATATGAATTACTGTGTTTTGGGGTAACACTTTAATTTAATGTACAGTTCACGCTATTAACAAACTATTAACTAGTTTGTTTAGCTCAGTAAACTACTAATTAGCTGCTTATTAATAGTTAATAAGTTAGTATTTGTTTAGATATTGGGTAGGATAATGGATGTAAAATTGATAAGTGCTAATAAACAGTTAATATCATAATAATAGGCAGGTAACAAGCCAGAAGTAAATGATGGGAATTGTGACTTAAACTAAAGTGTTACCTATTTTTGAGGGACTATATTTTGATCATACTGAGCGTAAACTGAAGATATTTATGATTTAAATTGTTAGCAGTTATTCTCATAAATTCACAGAGCCTAGGATAAAGTTGGTGTAGGATTTGGATATTAATTAACATTTTTAATGAGTTATTTGATTTTTGAGTTATATGTATTATTATTATTATTATTATTATTATTATTATTATTATTATTATTA